>SEYY01022863.1:7500-10000 GCA_009176605.1 Armadillidium nasatum | reverse complement strand
CTCCATATTTCTTACTTTCATCTCAAAGATTCCCCCCCATCTACCCCCATCCCCTTACCCCCACCAAGTCTTCAGTTTCTTTATAATATTATTATTATTTTTAATTAACAAATATATATATTATATATATAATATATATATATATATATATTATATATATATATATATATATATATATATATATATATATATATATATATTTATATATATATCCCTAATGATGACGACTTCATCCCTCATTACTTCTACTTACAGAGGAGGAAGACCATTGGTACAAACGACCTTATATCTGCTCGTATTTCTAACTAGAACGGAAAAAACGGTAGTCTTCAATACCTCAAAAACTCAGTTCTTTCATATTTCGTCTAAACATGACCTCGAGACACGAAACCTTTTTTGGAAGGATTATATTGTATGTCTCACTCAGCAATTTTATTTTTTTAAATTTTTTTTTTTATTATTTTATTTATTTTTTTTTATTGTTTTTTATTGTTTTAAGGATAACTGTTGTGAGAGAGTTTTCATAATTTCTGTACACCACTTCACTTGCTTGCAATGTACAGGGGTGTAAATCAATCTATATATATATATATATATATATATATATATATATATATATATATATATATATATATATATATATATATATATATATATATATATATATATATATATATATATATATATATTAAAAATAATATATATTTAAATAAAAAAAATAAAAAAAAAAAAAAATATATAAAATATATATATATATATATATATATATATATATATATATATATATATATATATATATATATATATATATATATATATATATATATATATATTATATATATATATATATATATCTATATATACTACTAGGCATATCCTCCAGAAGAAAAATGTTCCTCTGCCATGCATTTACTTAATATATTTTTTTTTATTTTCTTTTTTTTTAAATAGACAAAATTGGATATTAAAAAGGACCTCATTCGCTTTTCTATAGTGGGAAATTCTTGATCTTAGCCATTCCCCCACCACAAAGATGTGCATGGGCCAGCGATATATAATATATATATATATATATATATATATATATATATATATATATATATATATATAATATATATATATATATATATATATTATATATATATATATATATAATTACTTTTCATCTTCATTACATTTTGACACAACGTTAAAATTTGGTATAGGGGTTGGGGGGGGGACGAAAGAGCAAGAAACACTCTCCCCCATATTAGCCAATTCATCCCTCCTTTCCCCATCCACTGCAGAAGTTTGGTCTATCCCCCTAACCCCCCCAAGAGAATAATAAGGAGATTAAATATATAGGGGGAAAGCAATGTAATTGCGGGGAAACGAGCAAGGTGTGGACTATCATAGACCATGAAGATACACTATTCAATTTGAGATGAGACAAACAAACACAAATTTAGGGTGAAATTTTTTCTTTTAGGGTGAAATTTATTCTTTAAGGGGAAATTTTTCCTTTAGGGGGAAATTTATTCTTTAGGGGAAAATGAAGAGGAGAACGGGAAAAAGATAATGAAGAAAGGAAATTTAATTAAAGAATAAGATGGATAATTGAAAAAAGTAATTAAAGAACAGGAATGAAATGAATGAAATGAATTAAATGAATGAATGAATAAATTAAAAAGTAAAAACGAAATAAAGGACAAAAAGGGGAAAAAATTACAAAAAGGACAAAAAAAAGTCAAATGAAAAACAAAAAGGGACAAAATTCATAAATAGGAAAAAAAAGGACAAAAAGGGACAAAAACTTCAAATAGGATAAAGAAGCAAAACTACAAATAGGACAAAAAAAAGACAAATAAAGGACAAAAACCACAAATAGGACAAAAGGGACAATTAAAGGACAAAAAAGAAACAAATAAAGCAAAAAAGAACATATAGGAAAAAATAGAAATAGAACAAAAAGGACAAATAAAGGACAAAAAAGACAAAAACCATATATAGAACAAAAAGAGAGAAACACCACAAATATGACAAAATGGTCAAGTAAAGGACAAAAAATAACAAAAACCACAAATACAACAAAAAAGGACAAATAAATGACAAAAAGGAACATATAATTAACAAAATAGAACAAAAAAAGTTTAAAAGGAAGAAAATAACAGTGACAAATCAACAGAATTTATCAACAATTATTAAATCAATCCTTATAATATCTTTTAAAATTAATATTCTTGCTTCTGAACGTTTGCTACTACTACTATTACTACTACCACTACAACTACTAGAGCGACTAATACTACTACTACTAAGACTAATACTTCTATCACTACTATGAGGGATGAGTGAGAGTTGAAATAGGGAAAGTACATGAGAAAAATATTAATATTATGAAGAAATACGAAATTGAATTGAAACAAGGGACAATATAAATTGATCTTGATATTACTACTACTAATACTACTAATACCATTAATACTACTACTACTACTAATAGTTAAAATAATAATAATAA
>SEYY01022862.1:52500-60000 GCA_009176605.1 Armadillidium nasatum | reverse complement strand
ATTTTTTTGTTTTTAATTTTATAGTAATAAGCAAGAAGAAACTATTGTAAAGAAATAAACAGTATTTGCATTTAAATCTTAAAACAGCAAATACAGTAAAACAATATAAGTATGAGGAAACGAAGCCAAGTCGTCAAGTTTTTGGGCTTCACACCACTAAAAATTTATAGTGTAATCAAATTTACGTAAAAATTATTAATAAATCGTTATTTCAAAGTTCAAATTTATATTTTATAAAATATGATTTGTTAAGTTCAAACGTATTTTTTATGTTCTAATTATTTCTTTTCTTTTGAATTCATTTTCTTTGAGGACTATCTTTGAAGAAAAATATTTACATGTAAAAGCTGTCATTATATATAGAAAAAAATCAGTTTCATGTCATAGAATAAATCTTTAATATATATATATATATATATATATATATATATATATATATATATATATATATATATTATATATATATATATATATATATATCATCCGCATCCGCATCCGCATATATTCCGCATCCGCATCCGCATTATATATATATCCGCATCCGCATATAAATATATATATATCCGCATATATATAATATATATATATATATATATATATATATATATATATATATATATATATATATATATATATATATATATATATATATATATATATATATATATATATATATATATATATATATATAGCGTCACTGCCTTCCATAACCAAGTTTTTTAAGTTAACAATAGTTAGCGGCCTCTACCCCACAAAATTGTCATAGAAACCATCATTGATGTTCTATGAAAAATAAACTAACAACTTGATACCAAAAATACTGTTCCACTATTGGTTGTTGAATTAAAATCCATTACCAACTCTTATTTTTGAAGTTAGCTCTTTCACTTCCTCTCTCGCATTGCTCTTCTGCATATATATATATATATATATATATATATATATATATATATATATATATATATATATATATATATATATATATATATATATATATATATATATATATATATATATATATATATCAAATAACCGAATAATATTAAAAACAAATAGGACTTATGCAACGAAGATCCAAGGTTTGATTCCTAGAAATTATCAAGCCAAGATACACTTCTCGATAAGGGTAGAATTCTAGTCAGGTGTGAATAATAATAATAATAATAATAATAATAATAATAATAATAATAATAATATGTATTCAAACTATGTTAACTGATTAAAAACTACACAAGCTTTGTTTTTTTTACATGATTTTAAAAGTTTTTGCATGGTAACCTTAATTTTCCTAATACGTACAAAAAAGCTTTTAAAATCCCGAGAAAAGTGTAAAAATATCCCAAACTCTTATCTCGAAAACTATCTAAGATTTACATTTAATATCAGAATGCGCAGCATGATTCATTTCTCAATGGTCTGGCATGCAAGATTTTTAGATCGATTACTCTCTGCCATATTGACCACGTCTCTTATTTAAAATGGATAGATAATATATATATATATATATATATATATATATATATATATATATATATATATATATATATATATATATATATATATATATATATATATATATATATATATATAAATAGAAGTGCTCCTCTTGAGCTTAATTTCAGCTATATATATATATATATATATATATATATATATATATATATATATATATATATATATATATATATATATTATATATATATATATATATATATATATATATATATATATATAACAAAATTCCACACGAACAATGTGAGATTAGCATAACGCCCACTTACATTGTAAATGATTATTAAATTTATCTTTTCAAGGGTGTGTAATTTTAATATAGAAATAACAAAGAAAAAAAAAAATATTCCGTAAACTTCCGCATATGAACCCCCAACACTTTGACTGCACAATTATAGGATTCTTTACATCATAATATCTTTACGAAAACCATTAATCAGGGTCTATACCTGCTCTAATCCTAATATCATTATACGTAAGAGATTTGTGGTAAATTGAAATACAATACTGCATACCCATTTCATATTTTCCATTCCTGACGTTCTCTGGTAACCATGGCAGTGCGATATTTAAAAGACTAATAAAGAATCGATAATGTTACGAGTTTTTCCAGGAAATATATCGTCTCTTAAAGTTCCGACACTATGCAGATCAAACTTGGATCGTGACAACAATACTGACGAAATATTATTTCAAAATGAAGACTCCTAAGAAGCCTCGTTCGAAAGAAATGATACAGATCGGCACTGGGATTGAAACAAAGAGTTTTAAAAAGAAATTGTCGCAAAAAAAAAAAAAAAAAAAAAAAAACGAGTCAAAAAACTAATAGGGACAAAAATATGAAACAAAACGGAAAAAACATATGTACAGTCGTCAACAGAAGTTCGTTCCTATTAAGCTGGAAATAAATATTTATATAAAAAAGGGATCATTTCAGATTCAGCCAATCACGGTTCAATTAAGCCCCGCTCAATGTTTTTATTTTCTTTTTATTCAAAATAGAGCTTTTATGAAATGATCTCCATTTTATATAAATATTTATTTCCAGCCTAATAGGAACGAACTTCTGTTGACGACTGTACAATCAACTAAATAACATAACAAATCCTCAGCATTATGTATATTTTTGATGACCTTGAAATATCCAATGAACGTTAGCCCCCTAAGGCAGAAAACAAATTGGATATAATTTAAATAATGCGTGTAAATAATTACAGCATTTAGAAGTAGTTCCTGCACTGGGACATTCGCATTTCATATATATATATATATATATATATATATATATATATATATATATATATATATATATATATATATATATATATATATATATATATATATATATATATATATATATATATATATATATATATATATATATATATATGCACCAATTAATCGGTAATCGGTTTATGGTCATTCTTGTTAGTTACAATATCCATTTCATCTCGGCGGAAAGAATTAAAAATTAGCTTTGTCATGTAATATAATTGAGTAATGTTTTCAATTTTTTTAGTTTTCAGTGAATATATAATATATATATATATATATATATATATATATATATATATATATATATATATATATATATATATATATATATATATATATATATATATATATATATATATATATATATATATATATATATATATATATTACCACAAACTATTCAGATTTAACATTATTATTAAAGGAAGGAGCCTATCGCCGGAGATTATTCCCATCAGTGGCAAGAGCACTACTCACGACTGAGTCATTCGGAGCTATGCGCAAGGAGAAATCGCTCACATTTCCCGCTCCAGCCAGGCCTTTTTACTATGATACCTAAATTACATAACCAATAATAATATTTTGTTTAAGTATAAATTGAATTGTAGTCACAGCTTTTGAACTGGAGCTCGGTAATTTTAATTATGGAGCTAGTGCGGAAGTTACAATTAACAATTTACAGGCTTCGGAGCTCTGTTTAAGTTTATTTTATTTATTTTTCTTAAAGAACATATACAGAGCTTATGAACAAAGATAAATCGGAAAAGTTTTAACCTTTTATACTTTTAAAATAAAAATGAACTCCTACTCAAACATTAAAACAAATTTTGAATCAGGAATCGAGGAGAAAGTTTTAACCAAGCTTAAGAGTAACTGAATTTTCAATACTCCTAAATTTTTTATATAGTGTTGGTAAGAATATGCTATCAAGATTTCCATATATACAGTCTATTACAACCTGTTATTAATCGTAAACTTAAGGAATCCTGTAACTCTCATGCAAGTAAAATTAACACTTACTTAATTTTTATTTATTTATTCTTTGGAATATTAGTTGTCCCTCATTACTTCCTCTTATACCAAAAGTTAACTCATCAAATTAGTTTGAGAATGTATAATAAATATGAACTTGCAGTTTCCTGAATACCCCAGGGGCTTACTGAAATATTCCAATTAAATTTCTCTTTCAAAATTTTATACCCCGTTCCATATTTGTCTTCCATATAGACCCTCTAAAATTTCGCATTCAATTTATGATCTACCAAAATAATATTGACACAAGTTACAAAAAATTTTTATTCAAAAATTATGAAACCCATGCGTCAATTTATAGTATAGTATTATGGTTGCTTAAATTCTTCTTCAACTTAAGGAATTCTCCTGGTTACTTCTATTCATTGTTTTTCAAAAATAATAATTCATAGTTTGAATTGTAGGAATAATCACTGAAGTACATCTTTTTTACCTCCTTTCTCAAAAAATTCTTCATATATATATATATATATATATATATATATATATATATATATATATATATATATATATATATATATATATATATTAGGAATGCACAAATTAAGTCCTGGTTTTCAATGCCTCAAAAATTCTACACCTGCTCCTCTCCTATTATTATTATTATTATTATTATTATTATTATTATTATTATTATTATTATTATTATAATAATAATAATAATAATAATAATAATAATAATAATAATAATAATAATAATAATAATAATAATAATAATGCTTAGCACAAAACTTCTACAAATGTACTACTATCGAAAAGCAATCAAACCTTCAACACCAACCTATAGTTGCTTGCGTTCGCTCGTGAACAGAATACCCGTCATATATCTAAAGTGGATTCACTCTCACAGATCCTTTGAACAACTGCGAGTTTAGGGACTTTCGCCTCATTAATTCTCTCCAATCTCTTTCTAGCAGCAAAATTGTTACATCACTAATCTCCAAAGTAATGAAGGGTGGAGTCATCAGGTGATGAAGTAACAGAGAGAAGGTCATTAATGAAAAGTAGAAAAAGTGTTGGGGATAGGAGAGAACCCTGAGGAACACCATTATTAACAGATTTAAAGGATGAATGGTGGCCGTCTACAACAGCTGCTATAGAACAACTGGATATGAAATAAGAGAGAAGATCACCGAGAGAAGGATGGATTCCGAAAGAGGGATGTTTAGAAATCGAAGCTTTATGCCAGATTTTATCGAAGGCTTTCGACATGTATAGCGTGACAGCAAAAGATTCCCAGAAATGCTGAAGAGCGAAAGATCAAGATAATAGAACGTTTCTTACGGAAACTATACTGGCAATCAGATATAAGATTAGGAAAACTGAGACGTTTCCAAATATTCTTGTTAAGAATATATTCGAAAACTTTAGAAAGAAAGGAGGCAAAGAAATGGGACGATGGTTGGACTGTTGAGAGGGATCCCCCTTCTTCGGGGCAGGCTGAATAAGCTCATTTTTTAGCAAGAAGAGAAGACCAAGTAGAAATACAGAGACGAGATAGCTTACCAAGCTAGGGTGCAAGCTCGGAAACATGTTTTGAGAACAAACAGGAAGAATACCAACAGGACCGTACGCCTTCTTAGTATTAAGCTCGGAGAGCAGAAATGACGTCCTTAGAAGAAATTATAATTATCGGCATAAATGAGTTGAAGGGGATTGAGGAAGAATAGTACCAGATCCGTCTACAGTTGGATTTGAGGTAAATGTTTTGAACGATGAGTTCTGCTTTAGAAGGCAAAACATCAGTTGTGCCATCAGAAGATACTAGAGGAGGGAAAGAGGAAGAAGTAAAGTTATAGTTGACATGTTATGTAAAATACCAGAAAGGCCGAAAGGAAGAACCAGAAAGATTATTGCATTTTCTATGGATAAAAGAGTTTTTAGTGTTGCAAAGGATAGATTTTGCACGATTCCGGGATGAAATATAAGTTACGTGAGTTTCTGTAGTTTGAAGACGACGATAATTCCTGAAGGCAGCAACCCTACCGAGAATGGTACGCGAACAAGAGTTAAACCAAGGTTTGTTTAAGTCTAGTAGAAGGGAAAGAATATGGAATGTACGCCTCCATACCCGAGAGAATCACCTCGGTAATGCGTTCTGCACCCTCCAAGGGACTCCTCCTCCTACGGATGCGATGATCATTAAATGGGAAATCAAAGAGGTCCGTCTGTAAGTCTGACCAACTGCAGCACCGAAATGCCACAAACGTTTCCTCGCAATAGACGGGGTCTTTCCTGCGGAAGACTTGAAAAGGTAGAAGAGGAAACAGAGATAGGAAGATGATCGGAGGAACCCCAGAGGTGGATAAAGTTTAACAGTATAAGGAGAAGGATTAAAAGTTAGAAAAAGGTCTAGAAAGTTGGGTTCATCTCCAAGGCGATTAGGGTATATATATATATATATATATATATATATATATATATATATATATATATATATATATATATATATATATATATATATATATATATATATATATATATATATATATATATTATATATTTTTTTTTTTTTTTTTTTTTTTTTTTTTTTTTTTTTTTTTTTTTTATTTATTTATTTTTTATTTTATATTTTATTTATTTATTTTTTATTTATTTTTAGGAATTATTTATTTGGAATTTTATTATTTATATAATATATAATATATAATAATATATATATATATATATATATATATATATATATATATATATATATATAATATATATATATATATATATATATATATAATATATATATATATATAATATATATATATATATATATATAAAGAAGAAGAAGAAAATTACAGGAATTAAGTATAAATAAAAATCCTTTCTTTGGAGGAATTTTTTTCAAAAATTCTTTTAACATAATTAAAAATTATTATTATTATTATTATTATTATTATTATTATTATTATTATTATAATTATTATTATTGAGTATTACTATTCCTACACTCTATCAGCTACGACGCACTTGTGTGGAAATCGTATTTAGAATAATTATAGAGCACAAAGGAATAACTTTCAACACAATTGCAAAATAGATACAATTTTTCTTTTTTTTTTCTTTTTTTATTATTTTATTTTATTTTATTTTTTATTGCAGCGAAGGTCAAGGAAAACGGAAAACCAGAAAACACAATAGATTCTACTACTATCACTACGATAATAATAATTCAGAAACCTTTATCAAGCAAAAGACAATTTGTACAATAATATATAAAATAAAATTACAAATATATTATTAATAATTTTTCGCTGAAAAGGGATGCTAGGGTGACGAGTTTGTCCTTTGTTGCCTACGTTTTCTTTTATATATATTATCACATACATTAATATGTATTACATAATAATAATAATAATAATAATAATAATAATAATAATAATAATAATAATAATAATGTGGGAAAGATTTTATATTGACTGGTTTTACCCATTTAAGGGTAGAGGTGTGTGTGTGTGGGGGGGAATTACATCCTTAGGCCTTGGACATATATAAAGACTAAGCCAGCAAAATTTTTAGCTTCAAAATTTTTAACCATTTTCGCCATTTGAACAAGCAAAGTTAATAATAATAATCATAATAATAATAATAATAATTTATTAGTAGTTGTAGTAGTAGTAACTTTAGTTCGCCCTTTTATAGACAAGGTCAACAAAGGAATAAAAAAGGGAATTCATTATTACGTGCATA
>SEYY01022862.1:35000-45000 GCA_009176605.1 Armadillidium nasatum | reverse complement strand
GCTATCTTTTATCTATTATCTATTATTTCTTTAAAAACGTTTATAGTATTTAACTTGTTCCATAGAATTATGTAGTACTGTAGAGGTACCAAGGAACTAAAGGGAATAAAAAGCTTTAGGGTTGAAATATGCCAGCATCCAGCAATCTACCACAAAATATTTTTTTCCCAAGATGATTTTTTTCCTAAAAATTGATTTAATCAGACTGCAATTCACTTACATTTAATGTTCTATTCAAAGCTCGATCTAACTGTCTCAATTTACTTATTTTCTAATTATAGAAATTAATGTTTCAGTTTTCTTCCAAATTTTAGTGCTGAGAGTTCCAACGCTATAAATAAATATTATTTATTTTATTTTAATATTTACCTTAATAATATAATAATAAAAATCAAATAACAGTACAGAACAATAAAATATTTTTAAAATTAATATAATATAGTTTACTTGTTTTCTTAAAAATTTTAATACAGTGAATTGGTTCTATCAGTCGCATTTTCTTCAGTTTTATATATAAAAAATTTAAAATAACTTGTACTTTTTTTTTAAATATAATAATTTAAATAACGTACTTAATTAATTATAATTATAATTATTTATTTCTATTTCTTTTTTTACTCATTTACTATTTTTAGGCTTAGTTTAAAAAGTTGTCAGACTTTATTTATCGATATTTTGAAATTTCGATTTTAATCGATATTTTTAGCGATATTTTAAAATTTCCATAGTTTTAGCAATAATTTCCCTTGTGGCTTGTATATTGACAGGTTGTTCTTTTTTTTGTCCTAAGATGAATGTTAATGATATAGGTTTGATTTGTTAAACAGATTTGTGTTTTCTTGCATTTTTGTAAAATATTAAATTGGTAATTAGTGAAAATGAATATGATTAGTGTAAACAAAAATGTGATATCAAATATATATATATATATATATATATAATATATATATATATATATATATATATATATATATATATATATATATATATATATAGTGTAATACGGCAGTAGGCCTGTATCCCACGGCAACGTTCCATCTATCGGTTAGGCCTGTATCACACGGCAACGTCGGTAGTTTCAAGTCGAACTAAGTACGCTAGAAAACTAAATAATAATAATTAGAATAATAACAATAGTAGTAATAATAATATTAATAGGCATAAATAAAATGAAAGCTAAATAATAATAATACAAATGTCAAAAAATTTGCAATAATATATCGATGTTTCGATATATCGATATTTCCATATATCGATATTTTCATATATCAAAGGTCATACAACTTCTTTACCCTATTTTTATCTATTAATTATTACTTAGGCTAATAAGCTTACTAATAAAAAGATTTGTAACTAAAAAATGAATAAAATAAAAAATAATGATTTTTTTTTAATTTGATTCATACATAAAAAAAAAAAAAATCTTCAACCCTGATTTATTACTCAGGCGAATAAGCTTACTGATAAAAAAAGACTTTTAACTAAAAAAAATCAATAAAATACAAAAAAATTAAAAATCATGATTTTTAAAACTTTGATTAATTAAAAGTATAAAAAAAATCAAAAAAATCCCCAACCTTGAAGAAAATTACAGCCTACCGCTCTAAGTTTCTTGAATTAAAAAAATATATCGATGATTCCATACTGAGGATAAAATATCGACATATTGGCTTTAAAAATAAAATCGATCTTTTTTCGATACTATCGTAAAAATATCAAAATTGATATATATCGGTACTCTTTCGGCCTTCCTACCACTGGTCCTGTCCCCTTCGAAAAAAAACCATCCGACACTTTCGATATCGTAAGAATTCTGATTTTTAAGGATTGTTGATTCAGTGTTTATTTTTTTTTTTTTTGGAAGATTGTTAGTTATTGGTGTCAAATGCCCAGTGCTTTTCCTACTCGAAAACTAGATTTTACTAGATATAAATAATATTTTGAAGAAATTTAGTTTATAAATTATTTTAAGTTGGATTTTTTTAATTTGTTTGGTAATGCAAGTAGTTGACCCAGGATTATTACTGATGCGTTGATTAGATAACTACTATTTTTGGTAATTACACCAATAAAGATTTAAAAGCTTGATAATTCAAATATTAATTTGACTCTTTTAAAGTCTCACATCCAGTGGTAAACCATTCCCAAATTTTAACTTTCTGTTGCTTAAAGAAATAAAAAATAAAAGGAAGAAATAAATTTCATTAGATGACATATGCCTTCTATGTTTTTATTTTTGATCCCTGGTCAGCCTATTTGTTTTAATGAAATGTTCTTGCTCATTTCTACAATGCCAACTGATAAAAACATTTTGCACAATGTCAACAGATGAAAACATTTTGTAAACCTGAATTATATCCTCTCTTAAGAAATCTTCTTTCTTTGGAAGACATCTCTAGTTGCTCTTGCTTCTCCTTATAGCTTTTGTTTTTAAGTCCAAATATTGTCTTTGTTGTC
Source organism: Armadillidium nasatum (assembly GCA_009176605.1). Lineage (NCBI taxonomy): Eukaryota > Metazoa > Arthropoda > Malacostraca > Isopoda > Armadillidiidae > Armadillidium > Armadillidium nasatum. The sequence goes on along the minus strand of SEYY01022862.1, from coordinate 42,543 downwards.
CAGTTCTGTACTGGTCCCAGTAGTCCAGTTTATTTAATGTTTTTATGTAGATAAGTCCAATTAAAGTACCCTTGACAAGATTAAATAATTGGGTAATTGTTAAGAATGGAACTGCAATTTTTTTTTTTTACTTATCCTAACTACCTAGAGGAAATGATCGTAATATGAGTTTTTCGGTTAATTAGCAAAGGATTTTGTAAGCAAAAAATATCTTAAAAAAAATTAAATTAAAATTTAAATTTTTTTCAATATGTCATACCATTTTGTCTATCACAATTTTATTTATACTTTTCAGAGATGCATTGTCCTTTCACTGTCCTTTTTTACAATATTGTTAAATCGGATTCAAAACTTTATAAGAAAAAATATATATATATAATATATATAATATATATATATATATATATATATAATATATATATATATATATATATATATATATATATATATATATATATATATATATATATATATATATATATATGGAGCAACCTTGGCTCTGATTAAAAATCAGGGAAAACTGGGATTTGCCTGCCAGGATTGAAATTGCAAGTTATACTATTAATGGTGGATTAAATCAAGCAACAAAATATAAGATTTTTTCTTATTTTTTTTCCAATATTTTTCTTTTGTTTCTTTTAACTGCTTCTCTTCTGCTAGTGAATGCTCATCTTTGTGTTTTAATTTTAGATACCCCCATAAAGATTTGGTTGAAAATTTTTTACTTGGAGTACCCGGAGATCCTCTTCTAATTTCCTGACTGCAGATGTTATATTTAGCTATTTCGAGCCTATCCTGAAACATTATAAAGTACTCCCATACTGCTGAAGCTGATCATTTAACCATTGTGACTGAAAGTATAAACAAAATAATAACTTTTAAATAATGTAGCTAAATAATACAAGTTTGATACACAACAATAAAATATCAATTATATTTATAAATACAGGTTATACTGATAATTTTATATCTTACATTTTTCAAACTTTAATTTAGGGTCTTACCAAAGTAAACCTGTTGAATCACTTGTGAATCATAAAAAAAAATTTCAAAAATTTTTGTAGTTCTTTTAAAACTTTTATTATATAAAATCTGTAATTTTCTGAAATTTTTTTTGGAGAATATCTATATAATCATTAAGTGGTTTGCTATTCTACTCCTTCCTTATAATTAAACAAATCTCAATTAAAATTATATCTAATTTTCTTTATCCAAAAATTTCAGTGCTTTTGACCTCTTTACAAATTTTATTCAACCCCTGGCCAGAGCTCCAGCCCCGGTCTGTCCTTAATTATATATATATATATATATATATATATATATATATATATATATATATATATATATATATATATATATATATATATATTATATATATATATATATATTATTATTATATATATAATATATATATATATATATATATATATATATATATATATATATATATATATATATATATATATATATATATATATATATATATATATAATACATATTTTGTATGTCACTGTTACGTTTTTATTACAACTCAATATCAAATTTATAAAAATTAGTATAAAATGATGTCACTTTGAGTGAAGAAAATATATTATTGTGATTTCTGGCAATTCTAGAAGTGTATATTTGAAAAGTAATTATTTTATTATTTTTTTTTAAATAATCTTTTTAGTTCTTTTTGAAAGTTTCATGGTTCATGAAAATTGATTAAGGGAGGTTCTCCCTCACAAATACATCTTTTTTTTTTAAATTATTTTTGTCAAATTTATAGAATGCAGGTTCAACCTTCATGTGTAAATATGTATATATAAATTTTTTTTTTTTTTAGCCAAGTATTTTATTTTCACATTTATGTGAAAAATAAAGAAATAATGAAATACTAAGATGCTATATATATATATATATATATATATATATATATATATATATATATATATATATATATATATATATATATATATATATATATATATATATATATATATGGTAAAGGTATAGAATGTTTTTGAGTTTCAATGTTTTGAAAATATCAATATATCGAAACATCGATATGCCTATTCAAATATTATTCTAATTATTTTTATAATTATTATTATTTAGTTTTCTAGCGTACCTAGTTTGACTTATCATAACCTGAACTACCGAAGTTGCCATAAAATATAGGCCTAACCTATACAAAAAAGGTGCAATGAGATACTGATTAAAATCAAAATATTGATATAAAAAAATATCGAAACTCAGAAACATTCTATACCTAAGCCTATATATATATATATATATATATATATATATATATATATATATATATATATATATATATATATATATATATATATATATATAATATATATATATATATATATATATATATATATATATATATATATATATATATATATATATATATATAGCTTACGTTTCTTACATATATGATTAGGATTCTTATTACAGATATTGAATTATAGGTAGGCTATATTTATATGATTGGTCATTAAAAACATATTCAGGCATAACATATGTGCTGTAATTTAACTTTTATTAAAATGGTATTTCTTATTTGGTGTTTTGCCATTAAGGAGTATTAGTTTTTTTTATATATTTTGAAGATATTTTGAAATGAACATTAATGACTAGTAAGGTCTCATTTTTTTTTCCCAACAGTACTATGAATTATTGAGTAAATAATAACGATGCATATATTTTAAAATGCTAGGTTAACAGGTATTGATTAATTAAGAGCATACATAGAAAGAAATGTAATTAGATAGAGATATATAAATACAAGACAAACCTAATTAATTCTTACATAAGCTGCTCTAACAGGTTAGGAGAGTTGCAAAGTTTTGTTAGGTATGGTTACAAAGGACAGTATAGATATTACTTTTTATAGTGAAGTTTTTACTGTATAAAAGTGTTGCTTGTTCTTTATTAGGCTTCTTTCTATGCATTTATGTCTATTTGTCATTCTGGTTTTAATAAAAAAAAAAAAAAAAAAATTATATTACCTGGATCTATAGAAATACCTAAATATGAGTACATATAGATGAGTGGGTGTCAGTGAATATTTATTGAGTAATTACGCAAATTAATAGTTTTATGATACAGATTATCAAACATATTAAGTAATTTTTTTTTTGTACTTTACTGGTTAACAGAATATATTATAACAATACAGTGATTGATTTCAATTTTTCTTTATCTCTGAGGATAGACCTTGCTAATTAAGGGCAAATACCATATACCATTGAGTTAATTGAAGATAAGTTTCGTTAGGTAGAATAACAAAGAAGAGTCATAGGACACTCCCTCCTTGAATTCAGAGTATAGAAATCACTTTTTGTGAAATTTTTAGATGTTTGATAGTTTTATTACACAAAATTGCTGTTTCATATTCTTTTATTTTCTATGCATTTACAAATTTATTAATTTCAGTAGAGAAAAATTAAAATTAGATAATCTGGAACTTTAGAAATATGTAAATATGTGTATATTACTGTGTTAATGAGTGGATGTCATTTGATATTTAGTGAGTAGTAATGCAGAAAAATCTGTTCTGATTCTTATTTTTTTGAAAACAGAAAATATTGATAATATAAAATAATTAATTTTTAAGGAGAAATAATAATTGTTGAAGGTAGTAAGAGTGTGGTTTTATGATATAGAATATCAAACTTTTCATTTTATTTACTTATTTTTTATTTTTTCAATTTTTCACACTTTTCTGGTTTGCCAGAATATATTAGAACCTAATAATTGATTTGACTTTTTCTGTTTTTGTTTATGAAGTAGATCTTACTAATTTGGGGCATATACTATCCTTTTAGGCAGAAAACTTTGCCCTTAATCTGGTCTTTATGCCATTGTGATATCATAGCTATGATTTCTACTAGTGTGAAAGCTTATATATATATATATATATATATAATATATATATATATATATATATATATATATATAATATATATATATATATATAATATATATAATATAATATTATATATATATATATATATATAATTATTTCAGATTTTTCCATTTACACTAAAGTAGTAATAAATTGTAAATTCTTATCATCATTAATGGTCCTAATTTTATAAGAATCTTTTATTAGCAATCAAATGACTTCTTACTAACTAAAATGGCATCAAAAAATCTACCAGTTTATTTAGGATTTTTAGATGAGCAAGTGAATACTAAAAATCAACATCATTTGAGTTTTGCTGCTAGTAAGGTGGGAGGAGTGCCAGTAAGTAATGATTTCATTTGTTACTTGTTTACTTTATTCTCTTAAAGGTTGGTTCCTAATTTTATGTAAAATCATTAATATCTGATAGTCTGTATGATGTATTCTGACTTAATAGATTTCCAGTATTAGGTTTTTAATATATATATATATATATATATATATATATATATATATATATATATATATATATATATATATATATATATATATATATAATATATATATATATATATATATATATATATTGTCAATTCATAATATGTGTGGGTATAGATAAAAGAAGTTAATTTCATGTGGGATTTATTTAATAAATAAGAAAAATAGTTCAGAGAAGAGAGACATTAAAAGAGATGCAAGATTTGTCAAGGATTCATTGGTAAAGATAGAATAGAGTTCTGAACACAAGTAACAGATATAAGTAGGAGCTAATCCAGGTCAAATTAAGTTGAAGGCATCAGAACATTAATTTACAAGATAATAATCCTAACACCAAAATTGAAAGTGATTCTGGAATATAAAACAAGGTTTCTGTTCGATTGAAATTGATAATACTTACATCTATAAAGGTTAGTTAAAAAAAAAAAAATTAGAAAAATATCAGAACCATAAAATACACCGATTGAATCAATTGCATCATACTGATTGAAACCAGGTTTGTCACCAAGAAGAGAAAGGGAAAATTGGAGGTCTAAATATGATGTGATAAGCAATATTTTGGAACCTTTAGTAATGGATGATATATAGTATTTCGTAAGTTGATTGGTAGAAAGAAAATTTGACTTTTAACCAACAAAGATATTTTGATAGTAGTCAGGGTTTGGATCAAATTTATATATGATGAAAATTGTAACTTTAAGTTTTTCCCATTTGTCAAGAAAAGTAAATGAGTGGAAAAAAAAAACAAGCAATATATATATATATATATATATATATATATATATATATATATATATATATATATATATATATATATATATATATATATATATATATATATATATATATATATATATATATATTTTGATTCGCATTTTCTAAGCTTGATTCACACTCATTCAATTGGGTTATGAATCCCATCAAATGAAAAATTAGTGATGTTTGGGAAGAGCTCAAACTATTAAAAGAAACACTTCTTAAGCTCTTTCGAACACATTTGAATTTCAAGACTTGAGAAATCTATTAGTCCTTTGGATGTCAAGAGCTGCAAAGTCTTTAAGAATTGAAAATGAGAAACTAAAAAATTCTTTGGTCACCAGGCAACAACCCTATCTTTGTAAACATGGATTTTCCATTCTCATGAGCTTAAATTAAAAACAAAGTAGCATTAGGTTAAATCCCAATGATAGAATTCAAATTGCCCTGACATGAAAAAGACCTACTGTAATTTTGATGTATGGAAATTGAAACCCCATTTCTCCAAAACCTGAAGAAAAAAGCTTTTTCATTGAAATTCTTTTGTTTCTAGTTTCATATTCATGGTTTATTTTCATTTAATTACTTTGGTAATTTTGGTTTATTTTTAAATTCAATATAATTTTGGTTTATTTTTTAAAGTTGATGTATTGAGAATGATGATTACTTTTCAGCTCATATGACTACTCTCCATACAAATGGATTCAGTCAACTTTTTTGAAGAGTGCTCTTTCAGTTTTTCAGATTTATTTCAATTTAAAGAAAATATTTTACATACAAATGCCACAGTTTTAAAAGCAATTAGTTTGTTCTCTTACCTTCAAATCTAGGAGATAATACTGTACACAAATATATTTTATTTTTGCAATCCGCAAGTGAGTTTTTCAATCACTGTTTTAGACCATACTTAATTAGTAAGATTAGGTCGATAAAACTTAGTAGCTCTAAAATATAATTCTCATTTATATAGGTGTCTAAAGAATAAAAATTGCTGAATAAAAACAATTTAGGTAAGTTTTCTGTCCTTGAAGTTTTTATGGATTAAAAATATGCTCTAAAAAAATTCCAAAAAAATTCTCTTAAAAGGCAACAAAATTCTCTTAAAAGCCAACAATACTTTCCTTAAAAACAAATCACTCTTCCCAAAAAAAATCAAACAACATGCAGCTGGTTTAAGAAAGAAAAGTGTTTATATATATATATATATATATATATATATATATATATATATATATATTATATATATATATATATATATATATATATATATATATATATATATATATATATATATATATATATATATATATATATATATATATATATATATATATATTTCATTTATAAAGAATTGGTGTGCAGCTGAGTGTGATATCCCTAAGTGCTTATATTGCAAAAAAAAATTACTTTTGGTTGTTCAACTCTATGCACCTTTAGAAAATAGTCACTATCATCGAACATTGTATGTGTTTGCTTGTATTAATCCTTCATGTTGGAATCGATCTCAAAGGTACTCTCTTATGTTAATGCTTATTTTAATAATTATTTTGTGTGATAATTTGAAATCTTATTTTGCTATATTATTGGTATATGTATGCCGTCTACCGTGGCTCGAACGGTAGAGTGATTGACTCACGTGCTTGAGGGCCTCGGTTCGATCCCACTTGGGGATCCTAGGTATATACTACCTAGAAAAGTTCCTCTCCTTGAATAGGGCAAAGCCCGTGAGATGTGAACTTTAAAAAAATGTACTAATTGCTGCTTTTCAACAGTTGGGTATGTTTGAGGAGCCAAGTTTTGGATGGGAAACAGTTATCTTCGCCACAGTTGTCAGAAGTTTCATCAGCTGAAACTTGGATGGAAGGAGAAGATGATTGGGGTTCTTCAGATGTTGATGATGGCAATGGAAATGTTTGCCCTTCGTCTCAACTTGTTTTGGAGTATATGTCACGAAAGGCAAAAGTTCTTGCTGATGTTGAGAATAATTGTAATTTTGCAGAAAATTTAAACGTAAAGAATATAAACACAAGTTGTCATGCCTTATCAGAGGTGTCAAAATGTATGGAAAATAAATTGAATTTAAATGAAGTAAGTTCGTATATATATATATATATATATATATATATATATATATATATATATATATATATATATATATATATATATATATATATATATATATATATATATATATATATATATATATATATAATATATATATATATATATATATATATATATATATATATATAATATATATATATATATAGTGGGTGTACTGGCAAAATTGACCAAGTCAAAAAAACAAGTTTTATATATATATATAAATTCTTAGGGAGACACCAATGCAAACGAGGCATTGTGCGGAGCTGTTGGAATGCAGGG
>SEYY01022862.1:27500-30000 GCA_009176605.1 Armadillidium nasatum | reverse complement strand
ATATATATATATATATATATATAATATATATATATATATATATATATATATATATATATATATATATATATATATATATATATATATATATATATATATATATATATATATATATATTTTACACTTTTGTGCCATTTAAAGTTCATTGAAAATTAAATTTCCGAGTAGTTTTGACGTCAATTCCTTCATCATATATTGATTACTGATTACTTTATTAAGATTTTGTTTAATTCCTCATCTGTAATTGATATATGTTTTATTATTTTTTTGTTTAATACTTTTAAAAAAAATGTAATTTCGTGTCTTTGAAGGATTTTTGTTGTTGATTAAATGGTTTCAATACGTTGTATATATTTGTATTTGAAAATTGGAAGTCTTAGAATTCTGTTTTATATTCAACAGTTTTTTTTTTTCTTATGTTTTTTTTGTTAAATTTTGAATTTTTGATTGTGTATTTAGATTTTAAAATGATATAATTTACAGGGTTTATTTTCTAAAAATTGAAACTTGAATATGACACTTTTTATTTTGATTTTTTATTGACTTGTTTAAGAACATGGATATGTTTTTTATTGACTTAGATCTGCAACCTACAGATTTGACTTAGTGTCAATCTAAGCAATGATATATCCTTTTGTGAAAATGATTTGTTAGGTTTACTTGGAAAATTCTTTAGTAAACTGGTGTTCAATGGTAGTTTACCCCTTTCAACTTTACTTACACAGTTGAGATTTACGGCTTAATTCGACTTTACACATGTAGTGTTTTTAGGCATGTCTAGTAGGCACTTCGCTTTTCTCCTTCATGTGCTACGTTTTTATGTCGACAACTTTAAGATGGCAAAAAATCAGGTAGCCACAGAGATGCCTGTGGTGGGAAAGCATTCAGAATTCGTCTCTCATACTCTCCTCTCTTCATAAATACTTAAAAATTTGTGGCTTTTAGTGATGAAGTTGGTGTTGGTTAGGAATTAGTTTCTTGCTGTGATTCACGGTCTTCATTGATTACTTTTCCATAAATTTCTATTTATCTATTTATCTGCAGTGTTTCTAATTTTCATTTTTAATGATTACTACCTCTCTCCCTGTAGATCGCACCTCTTGTTCTTAGCTGAAACACGGGCATTTAGGCTCTCTGACAGGAAACCCTTCACTGTTTTCTTTTTCATTCTATATCCTTGATTTCTGTTCAAAGGTAAATGATGTGTATGTACGTACGGGCATATTGAAATGATTTTGATTTACTAATTTGGAGCGTTTCCATTTTTCTACATTATAACTTCAGCTCTCATGCCTGTCTGTGCTCTTTATTTCTAAATTGTGCAAAAATTATACTTCTCCATTCCAAACCTTCTTCCATAAAAATGTTGTAATCTTTCTTATTCCTTTTGCTACCCTTTCTTGCACTTTGCTAAATATGTTGGTTCTAATTATCCTCATCCTCCTCTCGTCTTATTTTCTTTCCACAGCTGATTTGCGTCCTGCAAAAGTTGAACTCTTCACTGAAGCTTTCACTTCTAATTCAATTTAAGATGCTTTTGATACTATTCCCCCTTCTCCGCCACCTCCAACTCCTGTTATTTCTAATATTGTAAATTTTTTCTAAGGATGTGATTTCCCCTTCTCTGAGTTTAATACCAAGAGAGGGTTTTGTCCTTAATGTTTTTAAAACTTGTGTTTATGACTTGGTAAATCGTTTTATTTCTGTTGGTCTATTTTTATCTTTCTATTTTTCAGTAATTTCTTTTGACGAAGCAGAATTGTTTCATAGAAATATATTGCTTGATGGGAAAATTCAGCCCGTGTCATAAAGAACTCCCTCTCAACCTTCCAACTATCATCCTATTTCTTTAATCTATTATTATTTTCACCGTTTTCGCACTACCTAAACCAGAAGATTTGAAATAATCTTTTGTTGATGGCCACTTTTTCATCCTTTAATCATATTAAAAGTGATGTTCCTGAAGGTTATTTTCTATAACTTACTCTCTTTCTAGTTATCGTTCACGACGTGTCTATCACTTCCATTATCCAGTGTCTTTTGATGACGATAACTTACCATGCATTATTGGTTTCATTCTTAACTTAGGTGGCTGATAAAAGGGTGGGAGCTTTGGAGCAACTGATCTCGATCTTTTCTGAGATGGAAAACATGTTTGCTTCATTTACCTTCTGAATGCAATATTCCACTCAAAGCAAATTTGAAAACAACAAACTTTTCTCTCTCTAATATTTTTGGTATTTCTTTTTGTAATTTTTCTTGAAAAGATTGCGAGTTACTTGTTATGTACATAAGCAGTGTTGTTCGTACTTATATGGAGTACTTTTCACATTGAAGTAATTCTACTCATAAAGTTCATGAAAAGGTGAAGTCTTGGGATTTTCTCTGAGCTTTTTAATTGCATGCCTCCTTTGAAAAGAGCTCATGTGACTTTCCACACACTTATTCTTTTTCAGACCAGCTCCCTAACCCCAGACTCAATTGCTATATTCATTATCCA
>SEYY01022862.1:0-22500 GCA_009176605.1 Armadillidium nasatum | reverse complement strand
CTCTTAAGTAATTATGAATAGATGGCATTTGTCTATTAAGTAAAGTGCGGTATTGAAAATTAGACTCTGAAAAGACATTTGAATGAAAAGTGTATCTTTTTTGTGGGGGCGATTTTTTTGGAATCTTTAGTAATGTAAAAAAAGAATAACTTTTATAGTACAGGGTGTATTAATTGAGATTTATGAAAAAAACATCTGAGAATATGAATATTGCATGCAGAGTTAAAGGAAAGATGTCAGGTTAGATAGTCTATGATTATATAATTTGCTTAAAAATATTAATATAAATTTTGAATGTAAAAAGATTTGAGAACATGTCCATTGTAAGAGAGAGGAACATCGGGAAAGAGAATGTAGGAGTGTGGAAGGTAAAGAAGGCTACTAAAATAAGCAAAAGTGTGTGGCTGAGAATACCACTTGGGTGGAATAAGTCCTTTTAATAAAAGACTTCTATAGACAGCTTCTAAACAAAATTTTGAGAAATAAATGAATCAAATATTTTAGTATTGCCGTGTTTATTTGGACATAAGTTATCAAGAGAATGCTTTTATAAGAGGAAGTTTAATTTAAATTTTTATTTTTAAAACAAATCATTGACCAATGATAGTAGGTATCGCAGAATATTGGAAAGATATAAATTGCAAAAGAAAATAGAAATAATATTGTACTTTTGACGTTTTAATTTTCTCAAAATAGATGGAAGTAAATCAATTTTAACCCTTATATATATATATATATATATATATATATATATATATATATATATATATATATATATATATATATATATATATATATATATATATATATATATATATATATATATATATATATATATATATATATATATATATTTATATATTTATTTTTTTTTTTTTTTTTTTTTTTTTTTTTTATTATTATTATTATTTTATTATTATTATTATTATTAGATAGAAATTCGTTTTTTTTTTTAAGTTAAACTTTCAACTAAGGCTTCTTGATCACTTTCTCTTGCGATGCAAATTTTTAAATTTCTATATAATAAAAAAAATTAAATGATTTCTAAATATTTAAATTAATAGGTAGAGATTTTTTATATGGAAAGAAGATTTATAATAATAATAATAATAATAATAATAATTATTTTAAATTTAAATGAGTGGTGTTACCCATTTATTGAGAATGGAACAAATAAATGATGAAGACAAAGCCCTCTTTATCCTTGTCTTTTGGAACTGCCAATGGAGGGTATTTCTTCTACTATAATAATTATAATAATAATAATAATAATATTAGAGATGACGATGGTGATTGTTGCACTGGGTATTACTCTGAGTGTTTGAATCTATTTTATTAGATTATTTTTTTATATGGATGTTAATTGAAGGTGGTGATTCTTTACGTATAAAAAAGAAAAAGGAAAAAAAATTGAGAAGCTGTGAAAATAGTTTGGACTTAATGTTAGATGGAAATAGAAATGTTTAGAAATTATGACTGTCTAATTCCATAAAAATAAATAATTTATGAATAAATAATGTAATCTATTGACTTTTTTTTTTCCTTCATTTTAATTTTGAATAATTTTATCATATTTCCATTCATTATGAAAATTTAGTTGTTATAGGAAAATTTTAAGGTTAAGGGGGCAACAAGGAGAATGTTCTTCATTTTAGCGCAGGGCACTTGTCTGCATTGTTTAGAACTAAAACACCATCTACAAAATTTGACATTACACTCTGTATCATCAAATTCTCATTCATATGAAAATCTGACTAATTAAGAATATGTAATAAAGTTCAATAAGTTAAGGGTACTTTTACTGCCTTTTCCAGTGATTCTGTCGGACCGGTAATGTATATTTTGGTATTCCTAGAATTATTTGAATTGGCAGGTAGGAGAATTTTAAATTAGTAGTTTATGGTCAACTTTTACAATGCTGTTTTAGTGTAGTAGTTCATTTCAGATTTTATTTCTGTGAATGTTAAGAACATTTTTACAAAAGTTTATAAAGATTAAAACGGTTAATTTCTTATTTAATTTTCTTTCTTAACGGTCTTATTTCAAAATTTTAAATGTATATAGTATGTAGGAGTAAAATATCTAAGGTTTAAAGTTAGGGATACAAATACAGATACTGTGAACGCATCAAAGATTAACTGATGTTGGGAAAGTCTCGCCATACATCTCTTATGACACCAGTGTTGCTTTTAGTTTTTGTTTTACTGATGACTTTGTTACTGTAGTAAAAGGAAATATGATACCATGAAATAAGAATGTATTTAGAAGAGATTATAAAAGATGTGCCGTTATAAATGAACGCTTTTGGTATACCCTTGGAAATAAAAATTCTTCCTTTCAGTGAATGGAAGAATAAATTTAAAAGGGATGTTGAAACTATTTGCGAGGGTGACTTGCAAGTGCAATTTCTTTGAGAATAGGAAAGATTTCAATTTGACATGATAATGATTGCCAAATAAAATTTTTGTTCTTTTGGAGAGTAACGGCACAGAGTAAATTAAATAAGAGTTCGTAATTGATTCAGGTGTCTTTCAAGATTGTTATTACGTGCGTCGTAATCTTGTTCGGGAAACTGTTGGTCACTAAAAGAAGCAGAGTTCATAGTTCTTTATTTAATATTTTAGGGGAAGCTACTAGTACTTTTAACAATCTAGAATAAGATCTCTTAGTTTAATTAGAGCAAATATTTCTACCCCTAATCAGTGAAGGGGCATGAAGCACTCTGGGAAACTAATACCTTTAGTTTGCATACTTTCCAAAACGATACTAAACTACTCACAAACTTGTGTTGATATTAGAAGTGTAGGTATAAGACAAAATAGGTAAGCTATTTGATTATATATGTATCAAGTTTTCTCAAGTTTATTTTAGAATATTTACAGGGGGAAGGGGTCTGGAAAAATTGAAAATTGTACAAAGTACCCAACCGGTTAAAAGAAAGATGCCCTTTTGTATTAATTTAAATCGTACATCATTTTCAATATGCTATTTAAAAGGTTTAAAAATGTATTTTATGAATGATTTACATGCCAAATTTGGGGTAGAATCTGAAAATAAATAAATAAAAAAAAATTCACCAACAGAATAATCGCAAGTATTTAATGCACTAAATACAATGACCAAGTGTCAAGATAACTTTAATTACATGAAAAAGCAAAACGAAACTATAGTGAAATTTTAATTCTTAAGAAATTAATCTTAGAATTTAACTACAACAAATCTTCCCAAAAATAGTTTAATTTATTACATATGAATAAGAGTTCACAAACAGGATAAAGAAAAGCTAACTTATTTTGAAGACTTTATTTTTAAAGAAGTTTTCACAATATACAAGAAACGATTACTTTAAATTAACTCACCACAAAAAGCAGTTTATTATTATTATTACGAGTATTATTCACACTCATTAAATCCTTGTTACGTAAAGGAAATAAAACTGACATTAAATAGATCTATGGAAAAGGAAGTTTATCTTCTCTAATTTATTAATAAATTAAATTACATAAAAATTAAGTGTATTTTTTTATGTAATTAAGTACTAAGAGTAAACACGATTATGTACCTAGATTTGGCTCAATTTTAGTTTTAAGTTTCCACTTATAATAGTAAAGAAAAAAAAATACATTTTAAAGTGACAAACAGATCTTTTAATCATTTTTTTTTTAAATTTTTTTTATTTTTAGATATACACAATGACAATGTATTTAAATATAGGCACTCCGAAATACATCAATATAATTTTTTTTTGTAATAAAAGCATATACAGGTTTACAAATTTTGATTGCAAGATGTACAAAAAAAAAAAAATCTCACATTTTGAACGATATTTCAGCTTATACAAATGTTTCCCATACAAAACACTATCTATGCCTATTAAAAAACTGCACACAATACTAATATGCTGACATATACCATACATAACCTTTTGAAGTTAAAGGATGAGCTAATTCTGACTGAACTTTTGTTTCCATTTTACACTTTGATATAATTATTTCGTCTCACAATATTGCTACTGTAAAATATAAAAATTAGCAGTGCATATAATAAAATTTATAATCAAGAAAACATTAGAGCTTAATGAATAAGTTAAGGGTGTAAATATATAATTAATTTACATAAATATATATATATATATGGATTTATTTTAGCAAAATAAAATTTATTTATGAGGCCGGAAAATGTACAATGAAGCACTACAACTAGAAAACGTAATGTGCAACAAAAGAAAAAAAAAAATTTAATTTCGTCAACAAGTTATGCAAAATACACATAAACAAAGTGATAAAAATGAAAATTCAAATTTAAAAAATAAAAAAAGAATTTGCCTGTTACATTTGGCTAAAAGTTTTGAGTGAGATTGAAGTGAGGAAAGACAAACTTTATATAGTTTTTAAATAAATAAAGGTAAAAAGTTTGTGATTTTTTCATAGCTACCAAAAAAAAAAAAAAAAAAAAAAAAAAAAAACAACAACACTACTTTAGCCATTTTTGCCATTAGTGTAAATTCAATGACTATTCTGAAAATTTGCACACATTTTCTTAAACATATATTTTGATGCTTAAACAAAAAAATTAAGAATTAAATAAATTATTAATGGCATTAATTAAAAAAACTACAAAGCCTATTAAATATTCGTAGCACCAGTATATATATATATATATATATATATATATATATATATATATATATATATATATATATATATATATATATATATATATATATATATATATATATATATATATATAATATATACAAAATAAACAGTAAAACAAAAATAAATAAAAATAAAAAAATCTTCATCAATGGAGAAACAATGTCCATCTCGCCAAGCAGTGGACAAGACCTGAAAATCTCTTTTAAAAAAGATCATTGCTTCCTTCCTCTCACTCTGGAACCTAAATTTGCGAGATAAGAAGGCCAGGGGGTTGGGTCTGGATGGGGGGGCAAAGCTTGGCTAAGCGTACCCTTAAGTCATTATTCTTATTGACCCACCCCTCTTCAGAGTAGAAATTATTCCTGCCAACTCCCAACCCCTCTATCCCATTAACACACACACGCCACACATTCATATATATATATATATATATATATATATATATATATATATATATATAT
The DNA here is from genome assembly GCA_009176605.1 of Armadillidium nasatum. Taxonomy (NCBI): domain Eukaryota; kingdom Metazoa; phylum Arthropoda; class Malacostraca; order Isopoda; family Armadillidiidae; genus Armadillidium; species Armadillidium nasatum. Next base: position 17,381 of record SEYY01022862.1, on the reverse strand, counting down.
ATATATATATATATATATATATATATATATATATATATATATATATATATATATATATATATATATATATATATATATATATTATATATATATAATTTTAAAAAAATCAGGTACGCCCCACAAATAAAAAAAAATTTGAATGAAAATCTAAGAACTATTTAAAGCTGATTCATCTTTTCTCATATTTAAAGAGTTTGTTTAGTAATTCATTATTTTTTATTTCATTTTTTTTTAATTATTCATTTAAAAATAGGTATTTAAATATAGCCATCAATTTAAAATACAAAGCTAAAATAGGTATGTAATAATAATAATAATAATAATAATAATAATAATAATAATAATAATAATGATGATAATCCATTCTCTAATATCTTTACCTAAAGGCATGGTGCAATAAAAATACTAATCTAGAATTAAGTGCAGCAAATATTATTATTATTATCATTACTCCCGTAATACAATTATAATAATGTTTTATATTACATAGTATTTTATTTACTGGATCGTTTATATTTTTTATATTAGAAATGCGTTTAGATATGATGTACATTAACATGTAAGTTGGCTTTCAAAAATAGAAGAAAAAAAAATTTATAAAAAAAATATCGAACAATTTATATTACGAAAAAAAGTGTTACGACGAATAACACATATGTATATGTTACAAACACACAACAAAGATTACCAAAGATTTATCAGTTTCATTTATTATTATTGAATAAGATTAAAAAAAAAAAAAAATCATTTACAAAGTTTACGCAACAACAAAATAAATTGCCTAAATTCTTTGGCTTTACTTAAAAAGACGTAATTCGAAATGCTCGAAAAACTTTGAGATGAAAGTTAAATAAATTTTACTACATGAGGAAAATGTGGTCCAAAATATTTTGAAAAAGAAAAAGAAAAGAGAAAAAAGGAAGAATTACTAATTTTTTTCTCAAGAGTTGCATATCACCCGTGGAAAAAAAATTTAATTAAATATTAAGTACTTAAAAAATATTTCTTTACCTACTTATATTTAGCTACAAAATAGATTTTTTAATTTAATTATCCAATTAATCCACTAGTTTTAGGACTACTTTAATTTATATATGTATATCTATACAGATGATTCCACATATTCACAAGCATACTTCCGATGCAGGCCTACGTGTTATAAGAAGAAGAAGGAGAGAGAGAGAGAAAAAAAAATACTAAAAAAACTAATGACTAATAAGCTTTCTATTACAGTTTAAGATATCAACATAATAAAAATAATATTATGCATCAATGCCATAATTTTCTTAAGAATAAAATTAGGGGAAAAAATTAAGTAACAATGCCAAAAACAGCTGCAAAATTAGCAGTTAATAATAATAATAATAATGATAATAATAATAATAATAATAATAATAATAATCATTGATCACTTATTATACTTCGAAGAAAACTTAGCGTAGCTGAGTATTTTGTAGGCATATGTCATATTTATTATCGTTTTAAATTTTTATTTTAATATTATCATTATAGCTTGTTACTAATCTCATTACCATTATTATTACTGTAAATAATAGTAACGATAATGAATTTTTCAATACCTTAACTTACATATATAATGACATGAGCAAAAATTTTCTTTCCAATTACATCATCTTTGGTCCTTTGAGGAAATTCTTAAGAATAAAAGTAGAAAGGTATTCCTTTTTTTTTCTAATTGTTCGTTGATACTCAGACAGGAGTTATTCCTTCATTGGGATCGCTATGTTTACTATCTGAGGATGATGTCGAGGATGAATGCTGCAAGGGAGATATTATTACTGATGACGTTGTCGGAGCTGCCGGGGGTGATGAATCCTGTGGTGGTATTTGCGTCGGAACAATTGTTGAAGGATCGCTTCCTCTTTTGGGATCTACAGTTACAATGCTTTCCACACTACCACTTCCATTAGCTGTGCTCCCGCTACTTTGACTTTCACCACTATCGCCTCCAGGAACTAACGGAGGGGCTGGAGCAACGGAGGAAGTGACAGTTTGCTCCACTGATGATTCGGTTGTGGGAAGTACTGTTATAGGTGCAATAGATATCAAAGTTGGACCGACAGTATCATCCATATCTGCCATAGGATTGACAGTGACTGTCATACTACCATTTAGACCATTTCTTGATATAACATTAACTTCCGGTTCTACTGCTTCAGAAGATAACGGAGGAGGAAGGTCTTCTATCAAAGTTGAAGTGCCACAAACTGGAAAGTTCTCGCTATCTAAATTTTCTTCAGCAGAGGTGGGAGACATACCATTAATTATTTGTTCTTCAGAAGGTTCTTTATCAACAGGAGGTGGAGGAAGGTCTGGTTGTAGTCCACAAACCTCATCTGGAATGGGAGGAGGTGGAGGTGGAGGTGATGCTGTTGCTATATCATCATCAAGAACAGGCAAAGGGGGTGGGGGTAGGGCATCTTCGACACTATTAATAAAGGATGACATTTCTTTTAAAGGCTCTGTTTCATTGTTACTGAATTGTGGAGGTGGAGCACTTTCATTGTTACTAAACTGAGGAGGTGGAGCACTTTCATTGTTACTAAATTGTGGAGGAGGATCACTTTCATTGTTACTAAACTGTGGAGGTGGAGCACTTTCATTGTTACTAAACTGAGGAGGTGGAGCACTAGGAACAATCACATCAACTAGAGGCTCATCTTTATTATTGACAGGTGAAGATTCAATTTTTTCAGCTGGGAATGAATTAACTTGTTCTTCAAATTGTTCAGTTTTTGGGCTAGAATCTGTTGGGCTCTTATCTCCTGAGCTTGAAGATTTTGTACTACCCGTTTCTGGGCTTCCTAAAGGAGGTGAAGCTTCAGTAAAGGTTAAGGAAACGGTTGGCATAGTTTCTTTTTCGATAATCTCATCAGGTTTAGAAGCAGGACTTATCGCATCCACATCTTGTGTTTCATATTCTTCCGGACTGACAGGAGGAGATACCCGATGATTATCTTCTCCGCCAGGTGGTGGTAATTCAACTTCCTCTGGGGAATCCATAACGGGATATTTTTCATTTATAAACTGGTCAGATTTTGCTGTCTCTTCGTCAATTAAATCAATATCAACTTTGTCACACACTTGTTCATTTTCTATCTTTTCTTCTTCTTCTTCCACCGCTTTACTAGTAAAGTCAACTTCATCATTTGGAGACTCTTCTTTAGAAACATTTTCTGATGGAATTTCAATGTTTAAAATATTAAAGTTTTCATTAATTTTTTCTTTTTCCAAATCGGGAAAATCTTTGGTCTCTTTCTTAGGACTTTCCTTTTTTTTAACTGATGCATACAACGGGACAGAAGGTGAAGGTAAATCACTAACTTCAGCTTTATCTGATTTTACCGATGGTTCCATTTGCGTATCATAATCACTTACAAGTTCGTAATTCCCTTCTACTGTAGCTTCTTTCTTTACAACTTCATAGCCAATTTCTACTTCTTGGCTGGAAGGTCTACTAGAAAATTTAAGTTGTTCATAATTAGGATCTGTCTCTGAAGTGGTTCTATTAAAAGTGGGGTGAGAAAGGACCTCATAGCCTGGGTCATACTCAACTTTATCCTTTTCAAGCACACTCTCATAGCCAGGATCTGACTTTTTGCTGGAAACCGTTTCATAGCCAGGTTCATAATCTGTCGTTGTTACACTTTCATAACCTGCTTCTGATGTAAGAGACTTTTTAGAGGCAACTTCTGACAATGTTTCATATCCAGGTTCAGCTACTTCCTTCTGTTTTAGGGTTTCATAACCTGGTTCAGAATCTACATCTGAACCTCGAACAGTTTCATACCCTGGATAATTCTCCGATGGATCTACACTAGCGTAAGGTGGGTCACCATTCTTTACTGTCTCATATCCAGGGTCTGAACCTGAATAGAGATGTGAAGGAATAGTTTCATAATTTCTTCCATCAGTATAATGGGATTTCATATTTCGGCTATCGTCACTAATCAATCCAGCTACGACACCCCATGAGGCTGAAACTTCGCAAGATTTTGCCCGATTTACACTTGTCGAAATATCATGAGTACGACTTCCCTCTACCATACTGTGACTCATATCTTGAGCAGCCTTCGATGAAGTAGTAGTTGCCCACATACCAGCACCACCAATTTCAGCTGATCCTCTTCTGGCAGAAATACTCCCAGATGATGGATCTCCACTGCCTTCTACTGCTCCAGAGCTGCTTCCACGACTATGTCCATGAGGCTTTTTCAATACCTGAGATATATAAAAATTAATTTGAAAATTCGTTTTATTTTCACCCAAAATTTCATTTCATAAATACATTTTTTTTTTTACCTTAGCATACATTTCTTCTAAAGATCTTGGTGTTGGCTTATCCATTATATGTGAAATTGATTTAGGAGGAGATTTTGGAGCAGGTTGATTAGAAAGAATAGGAGGTTCTGGTGGTGAATACAAAATCGTATCTCCCTGTGGAAGTGGTGGCAGAGGTGATCGTGTTCCTCTCTTTTCAGCAACGGGGCTACCCATTCCAGTACTCGCTGAACTACTTGCAGATGCTGCAGAGAAAACATGAAATTTGAAAAAAAAATATATACATATTAACCAAAAAGGTGGGGTGGGGTGGAGTGGGGTTTGGTTCTGCAAAATATTATCCAAAGTCAGTAACTTTCAGTAGACTCTCGACTTATTGTATTACAATACAAAACTACAACTATAAATATGTTTACATAGCTAATCGCCTAATATTTAATGTTTGGTAGCAATTATTTAACCATTTAACCTAGATAATAATATATATATATATATATATATATATATATATATATATATATATATATATATATATATATATATATATATATATATATATATATATATATATATATATATATATATTCCTTCTGACTGGGGAGGTCGCGAGGGTATCACCGCAAAAGGAGAAGATTGTCGTGTTGAGGGTACTTTCGAGACCTGAGTGATGTAAATAATCAGAAATGATGATAATATTCATAATCACCTAGTATCATAAAGACCTCTTCACATTCTCACGGGTTTTACTAACAACAACTATTATTGATCTTATAATTCTTCTTACCTCTTTCTTTAATTTCTATTCATACTCTTTTCAGTTAATCTTTACTTTGTATAAGTCTCTTTCAGATCTACCCTAAGTTACCACTCTATTTTCTAATTTTTATTGTGGGACATTCTTTATCAAACTCAATAAAATATATCCAAAGGACCTCATGGCCTGGGTTATACTTAATTGAAAACCTCCACAAGTTATTAATAGCTTAATATTAATTATGTTATCTTCTCATAATTAAATAAAGCCTATGTAATAAATTACTATTTACTATTTTACCTTTATTTATGCAATATACTTCTTATTTTTAAACTTAAAATACATTCCTGATTTTATTATTAATTACATATTTTATAAATCAACCACAATCCTTCTAAAAATAACTGGAAAAAGGAAAAGGAAAAAATTATTTCCAACATCATGATCCAAGGTACACAAGCATAAGAAGTCAAGTTTTCTAGATAACTCTCCCTGATATCAAGTGGATTCATCACTAATTCTATTTCATGACTAACTTTTTAACGATGTACCCTAGCTTGTAAAACTGAATCTAAATAATATTAATAATACCTTGTCTAGAATGAAGTACATGTCTTAAGCTATCAACACTTGGAGGCGCAGGTGGTGATGGATCCTGAGGGGTGCGGCTAGATGAAAGCCCTGTTGGGGATGATGGAGTTACACTTGAGGCACTTAGAACTGAAGGGGGTGCTTGAGTGGTTGGAGTTGTGCGTGGCTCAATTTGAGCATAAGTTTCACTACCAGTACCTCTAGATCCACCTTCGTATATGCAAGCATACATCTCGTCGGCAGAATCATCAGAAACAGTCATGTAGTACCTGTTTGGAATTATTTAAAATAATTAAAATTAAGTATAAAAGATTATAGTGGAAATTCTGTTGAACATTTCAAGTAATGTTTCTTCTTAAGACCAGATGAATACTTTCATTATATACAAAAGAAAAAGAAAAAATTGCTCAGTGACAGCAAACTAACAGTAAATCTAAACATATTTAAAATACTGTTTAAGATCAAAACTAAAAGAATTAGTAAGTTAAAAAATAACTCACAAATAAAAAAAGAAAATTATAAAATGTCTTTAGAGTTCAATTTGATAAAAGAGAATGGGCAAATAAAAGTGAAGAAATTTCATTACCAATTGTAGTTTCTACTTATATTTTTTATACTTTCTGTATCACAAATGGATATTGAACAAATGAAGCCTTACACCTACAAATTTATTAATCATAAATACTGTATTCATTAATAATCTGTCGGCTTGGAGGACACAGCTTACTGTGGCTATTACAGTCACTCAATAATTTAATTGGCTTAATCCAGTTGTCTACAAATCTTGATTTGATGGGAATCCACGTAAACTGTTGTACCTATATTCGTAACTCTTATTTGGTTTAGTTTAGTATTATATTTATATCTCTTTTACTGTCCTCCTGACATGAAGATTGCAGTGGCAAGATCAAAATAGTTCAACGGAATTAAATGTAATGTCAATGTTGTACTATTTACATATAAAAATAAATAAAAGATTCTCTACTATGTGAATATAAATTTGTTCATTCTGTTGGAATGCTAAAAATTGAGAATAGATGTGGAAACTCTCAATTCTTTATGGTAACTTAAAGAGGTATAAAAATATAAAACATTTTCTCACCCTTCTCCTTCGGATCCCTGGGTCTGAACAGGTCCTTTTCCAGCTGCATTCCTTCCTAGAGCGGCAATAGCTCCTTCTCCTTGCCGTGCTTTTAGAGCAGCAAGTGGCTCTCTAACGCTAATACTCGTATAGCCTCTAGAATCTTGAGAATCACCACTAAAATGCTGCTGAGTTTGCTCTCTTGTTGGCTAAAGTAAAGATTATCATATTCATTGTGAAATAAAATATTCATTACGCAGTTTAAATAAGAAAAACAAGAAAAATCTCACAAATCTAATTATTTCATCAAAACTAAAAAGTTTGGGTAGCTTTAATTTATAGCTCTTCATTACTAACATAAATACAACTTTTATCATACTTGTATAACAGGAGGGGTCATATACGGCATTTCTTCATTCGCAGGTGTACGTCCTGATATAGCCATTGCTGCTGGAATGGGAGTGGGTTCTTCTGTGGTATGAGGGGAAGTAGGAGATCGATATTGCGGTGACGTGATAGAACTTACAGGAATGGTATGAGGTGGCACAATGGAATGGCACGAAGTAACTATACTTGAGGAATGAGGAGAAGTAACAGATGTCACTCCAATTTTAGAATCCTGTTGAACACAAAAATATTTCAGCAAAAGTTAAAGAAACGTTATATACCTTCCCCATAAATTTCTTGAAAGTTATATTACTACTACTCATGAGCAAAGTCCTATTCTAAGAGGGTAAAGACAATATAAGGAAAAAAGAAGAAACTTACATGGGCTCATACCCACGCATATTTTTCCCATGAGGGATGAGACAAGATTTAAACTGAGGAACATTAATACAGAAAGAAATGCGGGTGATGAAAGAAAATTTCGTAAGACAGAAAAGGTTTAAAAGAAGGAAACATTACACCAAAGAAGCCTATCGATGAAAATATTCACAAAATTTATATGAAGATACTGCATCAATTGTGTTAAAAAGGTCTCACAACTGATCTGGAATGCGAGTAGTTAGTTTTCTCAAGTTATAAGCATCTTCTGTTGTTGCACGTATAGAAATGAGATGGGAGTATAAACATCTCGTGGCAAAGAATTAAAAAAAATAAAGGGAAGTTAGCAGAGCCTTTGACTTGACCACAATAAAAAAACGACTGAGGATTTCTGTAATATGTTTCTAAGGAAAATGATAAAACTAACATTTCACTAAAAGAAGAAGTAAGAAAATTGGGAAATTGGAATGCGTTTGTTAGAGGAAATTTATACAAGTTTTGAGGAAACTTTTTTTTTTTTTTTTCAAATTCACAAGGTTAAATTATCACACTAGGGAAAACTATCTAGGTAAGCAAGAATAGAATCAGAGGGTCAAAGTTGAGAGGCAATTCTAAAAGCAAAATAGCAAAATACGGAACAGATTTGGTGAGAATCATAAGCATAGGAACAAATGGAGTTACGAGAGCAACTTAGTAGCTTGTTAACGAATATAGGAATAGATAAAGAGAGAAGACAGAATCCCTTATACAGAAGGAAGAGGTCGTCCCTTCAAATACTATCTGATATGGAACGAGTCGTTAAGAAAGCCAAACATGAGAAGGCAAATTGAGAGGAAACCCAAATCAAAGGAGCTTAGACTGAAGAGATGCATATCATAACTTACCAAACACCTTAGATATGTCAAGACCATAAATCACAAAGATAAGAAAGATATTACCATTTAACCTTCAGGGATTAAAGTCGCATAGGTGAGACTGCAGATAATTAAGGAAAACACAAAAAGAATTAAAGATAGATTCAAAGATTTTAGACAATACAGTGATAATTATAGGCTAAAGTTAAGAGGGTTTAGAATAATTATATAATCATATTACTATATATACTGGTTTACAATAGTTTCTCGGGATCAGTTGAACATAAAAATTCTGAAAACACTAAGGAAAATTTGTAGTATTTTTAGTAAGGCAAAGAGAGCCGAATTTAACGAGTTAAGCTGCTACTTCATATCCACACTCAATTCAAAACAAGGAAAAGGATGACATCCGGGCCACTTCCTTCATAATATTCAAAGTTATAAGAATACCAAGAAAATCAAAAATATGTAATCTCAGGTTGAATTCATTTCCATGACTATACTACATAAACTCAACAAGGAATGGAACACTAGACAGGGGGAGATAGAGGAGAGTTTCCAGTCATTCATAGAGAGAGAGAAAAAGAGAAAAAGAGAGAAAGAGAAAGAGAGAGAGACTCTTTCATATTAGACACTTCTGCAAGAGTCTTAGACTGATCAATCATAACGCATAATAAGAAAGGTTATTTACAAAAGAAATTTCAAATGCTTTTATCAATAAGAAAACCAAGGACACCAGTGCATTTTTGTTTCATGAAAATAAACTTAAATTCAATGAATAATTTCCTTGCAACAATTTTGAGTTGAAGGAAAATCAACAGGAGAACTAGGGGACGGAAAATTTTTCCATTATCATAAAAAAAAAAAACATAAATAATGGAAATTACCTTTGTACTTGTGTCAGAGCTGAGAGAAGATAATGGAAGGTGCTTTTCATCTCTCTTAACATCTGAAGAAGATTGAAATCGAGGCTCTGATTCAAATTTCCTATATATATATATATATATATATATATATATATATATATATATATATATATATATATATATATATATATATATATATATATATATATATATATATATATATATATATATATATATATATATATATATATAAATAAAAGTTACAAAGCTAAGAAAATCTAACCTTACTTTTTGCACATACATGAAATCTTGTTTTGTGAATGTAAAATAATAATAAATTCCCCTTAAATGTATGTTGTGGAAAAAATGTTCAAATAAAATCAATTAGAAAATTATAACTAACCTGGAATCCTTAGGAACATTTTTTATTTCATCGTAATTATCAATCTCTTTACCAGAACGTGATGCAACTTTGGCGTAAGGATGTTCAGCTATATATATATATATATATATATATATATATATATATATATATATATATATATATATATATATATATATATATATATATATATATATATATATATATATATTATTGATTTAGTCTATGGATGAACTGCATTGTAATGAAGATGATACAGATGTCTTACATTCAACCAATTTTCTTATTTCTATAATGATAATAGATCTAACCATAGGAAGTTGAAGCTATGGTGAAAAGTTTTATAAAAAGCATGCAAACCACTCCCCACAGTATAATGGATATTAATGCCTCTCATATTATTCCATCAATCCTGCTATCACTTTAAACTCCCTGTACATGAATTTAATAATTATACATTTATTCTAGGGCCTCTAGTCAATTAACTGTTTACAATTAAACATATAAAACAAGTATTAAAATTACACTTTTCATATTTAACAAAAATCTTGTTAGTAATACTAAAGTATTAATCTTCCTAAAATAGTATTATCAAAAAATTTTTTTTTTTTTTTTTTTTTTGGATTTCTTCTAAAATCATCCACCCAAAATTATAAACTAATATATATATATATATATATATATATATATATATATATATATATATATATATATATATATATATATATATATATATATATATATATATATATATATATATATATATATATATATACTCAACTCTTTGATACTTGGGCATATGGATGGCCTTTTTTGATCTGTGCATAAGGAGGACAAACTTTATCATCTGGTATTTTTTCTTTCTTCTGAGTAAATTCCCCATCTATTTGATCTTCTGGAGAAGAAACACATTCTTTGACAACAGCTGCTCGACCACCTGGAGCTATGGCTCCTGCTGGCAAAACTTGAACCCCACCAATTAGTTTGAAACTAGAACTACCTGTTATTAAAAAGAAAAAAAAAGTTATATATGTATTATATGAGGCAAAATTAAAAAAACTTTTGTTTACTTAAATATTAATTTTATTTATTTAATTTTTTTTTTAAATATTAGCATTCCTCGCACATTATTCTTCTCAATCAATTTCAAAGTACTCCCCATTGGAATATTGGCACTGACCCAGTGTCCTTCTCAAGATTATATACATTTCTTGAAACCATCTTTTATTATTGTGTTTAGCACTAACTGACATTCTTCCTGGATCTCAATCTTTCAATTTGATTTTGATTTTTGTAAAAAAAGGAAGAAGTCACAAAGTTAGATCTGATCAGCAAGGAAGATGGGCATCTATCATGTCAATGCCAAAAACTGTTGCAAGGTCAATTCAATTACTTGGGGTTAGTGTTGGTATAATGATGATGGACTCACATTTTACAGGTCTTCTTATATTTTTTACCACCCTAAAAAGAAATGCTCATTCCGAATTTTTCTTACTGCTTTCTACTGATTTCAATGCTGATTCTGATCATTTTTTAACAAATATTTTAAGGTTAGAGAGCTAGACAGAGAAAGAATAAGGCTGTACAGAGAAGAGTCATGTAAATTCTCCTCAAAAGAGGTATGCAACTAGTGTTACGAACATTAGAGGAGAGCGATGCAACAATTTGGTAGCTTGAAAAAAAAAATCAAAGAATTTGAGGGAGATGATAGAATTTATGAGAAGAAATGGTGTTTTGGCTGAGGAAAACTGCAAAAAACGTAGATAAAAGAACCAAGTTTTTGAGATATTGAAAATTACATTTTTCTGTGATCCGATTAGAAATATGAAAAAGATAGAGGTCAGCTACACTGTAGTCACGCTTTTAGCATCAGCTATTTTCAGCTCAGTAGGAGGCTTTTAAAAATAAAGTCAATAATAAAGGTAACAATGCAGTAGTGCATGGTTTGAGAACCATAGGATAAATATCGTCAGGACCATGCTCTTCCTTAGTATTTTTCAATATATATATATATATATATATATATATATATATATATATATATATATATATATATATATATATATATATATATATATATATATATATATATATATATATATATATATATATATATATATATATATAGTCCCTCCAACTGTCGCCCCAAAATCTTCTGGGGCATCACTTCTTTGAAAGATCTCTGGACGAGACCGACTGCGGCGGGAGGCTTCATTAGCGAAGTGTGGCCGCCTCAACAGGGGGTGGTCAGGGGGTGAGAAGGTAAGGAAAAAAAAAAAAAAAAAAAAAAGGTATATATATATATATATATATATATATATATATATATATATATATATATATATATATATATATATATATATATATATATATATATATATATATATATATATATATATATATATATATATATATATATATATATGCTGCAAACTATCAATTCGAAAAAGTTAGCATAGCGAAGATAGAAATTCATCATAAATACCTTGAGCAGAATCATTTACAGAGGCATACAAATCAGAAGAATGTTGAGATACAGGCCTCTCAGACTTTTCTTTCCCTTCAGGACCAGTAGCTGCGCTTGTTGGAATGGCTGGTAATTCTCTCTTCAAAGTATATCTATGGATTTCATAATTCTAAGTGCAATGATCTACTATTCAAGTATACATATTTTAACAGCTTAATAATAATAATAAAAATGAACAAAAAAAATACCTGCTTGATGCTTCAGATGTTTCATCTGTAGCTTTCATCGATTCCGTACCAGAACCAGCTATTCTTGGGATATAGCTTACCCCATTCTCTCCACCATCATGGCAAATTTTCACAGTTGTAATTCCCTGAGTAACTTCAAATTCATCATAGCTAAAGTATAAATAAAATTGTCATAAACTAAAGGGTAATAAAATTTTTTTTTTTAGTATATATATATATATATATATATATATATATATATATATATATATATATATATATATATATATATATATATATATATATATATATATATATATATATATATATATATATATATATATATATATATATATATATATATATATATATATAATTTGCATTAGCACTTTTGAAGAAAAGAAAATCTTTAACTAGCAAGAACAAATTTAATTTTATGTAATTTCACAACTACCAATAAAAATTATTAATTTTTTATAATGTCACACTTATTACAATTATTATTTTGCCATTTAATATGGGTTATTTTAGAAATTTACTAAAACAATTGATTCTTATAAAGCTCACCCATCATCCTTCTTGGAGCAAACACAGAATGCTAAGAAAAAGAATATTATGAGGGTAAATCCTAACGTCAAGAGAACAGCCCATGCCTGAACAACATCCAGAGCTACAGTCAATGCTTCTCCACTAATTTCACCATTAGTTTCAGAACCCCCAGGAATATGCTTAAATGATTCACCTGACCTTCCTGGTTGAGGTGGATGATAAGCACCACTTAAAAACCATGCTGGACTACGAGTTGCAGCAGCTGCAGCAGCTACCACACAAGGGAAGAACATCCCCAATGCTCTACTAGAAAAAAATATATATATATATATATATATATATATATATATATATATATATATATATATATATATATATATATATATATATATATATATATATATATATATATATATATATATATATATATATATATATATATATATATATATATATATACAGTATACATATTAAAAAAGCTATTAGACTTCATATAATCTAATCATATATACAATTTGGCATAAAACATCCAGCTCCTAAATGGGAATTTTCAGTGAATATAAAGAATAGAACCATAGTACCCAAACTAATGGCTGACATGCCTTGATATAAAGCACTTCAAAATGTATAACATACAGGAAATGGGAATATTTTTTCATAACACAATGGTGTGTATTTGAAATAAAGAATACACTAAGTAGGTTCAAGGTTTGAAAGTTAAACAGAAATAGGATGAGAATTCATAGATTCTAGATACCATTAGTCACAAATGAAGTATACTACTTCAAGAGTTGCAGGGTCCAATGTAGTGGCTCCATACTACAAGAAGATATAAATTCAAAGTATAATTGGAGATTGTAAAGTCAGTTAAAGTGGGTGAATTAATCAGAAGAAATGCCCCAGATTCCATCCTTTTATGAGCTATGTGGGTGTATCTATTCCATACATATGGATTTATATTATACATAAAATGGACTAATTGGGTGCTGTTAATAAGTTTTTCAGATGCTCCAGAACCCCTAACCAGTTTAGGTTTGTTTAGATAGAAACCCAAAGGGATCCTCTCAAGAAAGACTGAGAAAAAGAAACATTAAAAATATGAAGAAAGGAAAGTTTAAGCTACAGTTTCTGAAAAATTGTGTTGAAATTATGTTAAGCAGATACAAGAGGGGGGGGGGGATACTTGAAAACAACAATGTCTCTCTGTCTATTTCTGTTTGTGTTCCACTTAAAAATACTGGAAAGATCAGATACTTTACTAAGAATAATTTTAAGCAATTAGTTACTTACATGTAACTTATACAAATCTGAATGCCTTGTATAAATTCTGGTCTAATAAATAACTTTAAAATATATAAAGATATAAAGTCAGAGCTTGATTAACTGAGCATTTATAAATGTAATTAAAAAGTAATTAATGTATATCACATATAGACTGATATAATCAGGCTTCATCCCCTAATTGTAATGAACATGACCAGACCCCTTTTCCCTAAACTTTATATTGGTTATATTTCTTTCCAGCACAAAGCTTGCAAGTTATGCATTATGTAATTAAAATTTATTTTTAAAAATTAAAATTAAAATTTACTAATATTTAAAAGAAAATTGTAAAGTATGTAAATGAATATATAGCTCTCTATTATCTATATTATATTAAAAAGATTTTAAAAATAAAAATTTAGCCCTAAAATAATCATATTATATATATATATATATATATATATATATATTATATATATATATATATATATATATATATATATATATATATATATATATATATATATAATATATATATATATATATATATTATATATATAAAGCATAACTTCATACACCTATTACTAAGGGTTACAGCAAACTTTTACTGCATATATATCATATATATATATATATATATATATATATATATATATATATATATATATATATATATATATATATTATATATATATATATATATATATATATATATATATATATATATATATATATATATATATATATATATATGACAATCAATGGATAATACATCTTTGAAATTGGATACCATATCTTAAGATGAGTATAATGGTATATTATTATAAGACCAGTGTAATAATGTCTTTTTATAATAACATTTTAAGGTTTTGGTATACTTATTTAATAAAAGCAGTCTTCCACAAATTATTATACTTTATTTAATGTATTTTCATATATATTTTGCCTTTATAGTTTCTAGAGTAGAAATAAAATGTAACTCTTATAATAAAATTAACTAATAGTTTAATATAACCATTATAGAACTTAATGAAAACTTCCTTACTTTAAGTTAAAATTACTATTTATTATTCCTAATATTTTATAGAGAGTAAATATACAGGGTTTGTCTCTTACCTAGTATTTGGTTGTTATTTAAAATATAAACTGAAAATGTAATATATATTGAAGTAAAACTATTTAAATAGGGTGGAAAATCAAATTCACTAAATTAAAATACACTAAAGGTAGTAAAAAATAAGATTTTGAACATTATAAAGCTTGGCTGTGTCTGAAACTTTAACAATATGTAGTAAGAAATTAGGTGGAGGAAGATAATTAGAAAATATATTGATACTAATATAGGTATATAAATTGTTAAATCTAATGAAGTTTGAATTAACCTAACCTTGACTTAAGGGGTAAAAGTATGCTAACGGCAAGGAAATAAACCTAATTTAAATAAAAAAATAACTAAATAATAAGGTGCTAAAACATACTTTTTAAATATTTCAAATATCTACAAATGTATGAAATATCAATTGTTTTTATAATGTCATTCTCTGCCTATATCACTATAAGGCGTAGGCACGCTTGGTGTAATTGGCCTAATTATATTTCATAACTGGCTATTTAGTCCTTTAATCATTTTTAAATTTATTGAATTTGATTTTCCACCCCATTTAAATAGTTTTTCTTCGATATACATTATATTTCCAGTTTATATTTTGAATAATAACTAAATACTAGGTATGAGACAAACCCTGCATAATAATTATAAAGAGTAATAAACTTGCCACAAGAGATTGTTGACTGTGATTCTCTTGTCAAATTTAAAAGGGGGCTATAGATATATGGATAGTTTAGGTATTATATAACTTGACTAAGCCAAATTGGTGGGTATATATAAATTTTTAGATCAACAGATCAACCTATGACTAAGCCTAATGGTAGTTTTTTTTGTAGTGGGTGATGGTTTATTGAATATTGAATGTATAATTAGGCTTAATTTTACTTTTATCTTTGCATGAATGAACTGATAACTAGGGATGGGATAGACCTAGTCTTTTGTGCAAGTATTAGTATTGTTATTGCTATTATTTGTTTGGACTGGAACAGTCTCGATAGGCCCTTGTGGCTTCTAACTGTCTCAATTTTCCTATGTACTTCTTATTCATGGCTTCTAAAAACTGCTCTGACACTTTCAAATTATTACTGATATTTATACCAAAATTTTTTTTATACATAAGACTCAAGCCATTCCCCACTAATTTTATGATTATAATTAAATTCTCCAACCACTCCAGTAGAATCTATCCAATTATGTAAAGCCCTCCCCCACTAGAAATATTACAAAAAGATAAAGATAATCTGTATATTAGCCTTTTACAGGCTCATTGATCAAGGCTAAAACCATATTGAGCTGCAATATCTCACTGTCAACAAAATTGTTATTCTGTTTGACTTTTTAATACAGTTCAAAAATTTTTGCTACTGAGATTAAACTACTAGCATGAATTTCCAAATCATTCATGCTTACATATTGGCATAACAAGCAATTTTCTTGTCCAATATTATGATATCGAAGAACTGCAGGTGGAAACTTTTACTAATAAAGTATACACGATAAGTGCTTTAAATTTCCCTTATATTAAAATTTAATCCGAATTCGAACCTAAAGATACAAATTCTGGGTGGACCTAATTTCTTAAAATTAAGATTAATATAAATGACAAAAACTATGTACGTACAGGGATATATATATAAGTATTCACAAAAGTATTAACTTCAACATAACCCAATACACTTATAATGTTAAGTTTTATAGTACTTATTAATAAAAAGTGAAACGTTTAAGTACAATTCATAAACATCGTTTAAACTGACGCCATATTTGTTGTGGCAAGGGAAAGTTGATCCTTTTTGTTTCAAATTGTTTCGTTTCACTCGATGTAAATCTAAATGAGTTTTATGACAAAATAAAAGAAAAATTTACTCGTTTATTATTTATAATAAACTTTAAACTAAATTTAGAGAAGATATATGTTGCACATTTATAAAATCATACTGCTTTATTATCTTCTTAAAAGTTGTGAAGACCGAAACAATATGAAAAAACAAAGGAAACTATAACCCCACCCCTCTTTTTTCAGAAAATTTTCGTTCGCTTTTCTCGACAGATCAATAACCAAAGGATAGTAATTTACACACCGTGAAGAGCAAGTTGTTTACTGTTACTAAAAGCAACATAATTGTTCAGGGGGAGGAAACGTTTAAAGCAAAAAATAATTAAAAAAAAAAG
>SEYY01022861.1:0-5000 GCA_009176605.1 Armadillidium nasatum | reverse complement strand
AGAAATAAATAAATAAATGCATAAAAATAAATAGAAGGTACTAATTTATAATAATAACATTAATAATTATAATAATAATAATAATAATTATAATAATAATAATAATAATAATAATAATAATAATAATAATAATAATAATAATAATAATAATAATAATAATAATAATAATAATAAACAATAATCATAATTGTTTTTAATTATTATTATTATTATTATTAGTAGTAGTAGTAGTAGTAGTAGTAGTAGTAGTAGTAGTAGTAGTAGTAGTAGTAGTAGTAGTAGTAGTATTAAGCTTTTTATTTTATAATGTTTTTAATGAAATAAAAATATTTAAACTATTTGATACAAATGTATTATTATTTTATTTATATATTTTTTTTTATATTTTATTTAGTTGTAATAATTTAATAATAATAATAATAATAATAATAATAATAATAATAATAATTTAACAATGCAAAATGAAAATAATAAAAATAAAATTAAATGTAAAAATAAAAAATAAAATAAAAAAGTATTAACTTAATAAAAAAAAGATAACAATGAATCAATGATAAGATAACAGTGAAAATAATATTATAATTATTAATAATAATATTTTATAATTAAAAAATTATAAAAAATTATTGAAACGAAAGGAAAAAAAAAAAAAACTTTTTCAGTTGAAAAATCTTATCGTATCTAGATATTAAATATTTATTAAAAAAATAAAACAACTAGTTTTAGAAATTAGGTAATTATTATTATAAATTAAATAAACATTTTTTCTTTGAGGACTACTTCAAAGTTTCTGTGGTCCTCTTGTGGTTCATATAGACCCCCTCAAAGCTTTTGTGGTCCTTTGTTGGTCAATATGAACTCCCCCAGAGCTTCTGTGGTCCACTTGTGGTCCATATGGACCCCCTCAAAGCTTCTGTGGTCCTCTGCTGGACCATATGGACCACCTCAAAGCTTCTGTGGTCTTCTAGTGGTCCACATGAACCCCATTTGAAAAGACAGCTGAATAAACACAAATTACACAGGACTCTAAATGCATATAATCCTTCAACTCTATTACCAATAACTAAAATTATAATGTTATTGTCTATTGATTTCAGTTTACCTAATTACTAATAAAATCTACATTTGCTTAATAATAAATTTTACCTGGTGAGTTTATTAGCAATAGCTGTCGTAAAATCAACTCCTTCAGATGTGGGTATCAGGGTAATGAGCGTACCCATAATCAAAACAAGAAGAATAAGATTCCTGGTCATCTGTTAAAATAATAATAATAATAATAATAATAATAATAATAATAATAATAATAATAATAATAATAATAATAATAATAATAATAATAATAATAATAATATATAATAATTAAATATTATATCCAAAAATGGTAAGAATTTTTAAATATATATATATATATATATATATATATATATATATATATATATATATATATATATATATATATATATATATATATATATATATATATATATATATATATATATATATATATATATATATATATTATTATTATATGATTTTTTTTATTTAGATGGGCTTTTTAACATAAAATTATAAACATAAAAAAATAAAAAAAAAAAAAAAAGGAAAAAAAAAGTTTAAAAACTGGAAGTTAAAATTTTTAATATTAATAATAAAATAAAATAATAATAATAATAATAATAATAATAATAATAATAATAATAATAATAATAATAATAATAATAATAATAATAAAAAGTTTTCTATTGAATTTCCAAATTTCTGAATAGTTATTTTTGAACATAGTTTAATTTCATTAAAATTATCCTTGAGAATAATCTACAGCAGAAGTAGAAAGTATATTTATTGTATTCTCCTGACGCGTTTCGTCTCTGTACTTGAGACATCTTCAGAGGAAGTTTTTTTTCAATAAAGAATAAGTAAGATTTAGTTTTAAGTATTCATATATTAATAATAAATTCAAATAATATTAAGTATCATCGATAATTCTTTAAATTTTATATTAATATCAGGTATACGGTCCTTAATGTAGAAAGACTCCGTTATTTTCAATTTTTGAACTTCACACGACGTATATAATGTTATAAAATGTTTTGAGATATTAGGTATGGTTGACATACCATGCGTTGTGTTAAAATGGGCAAAGATCTTGCTAGGCTTGAAACGGTGTTGACATGCCCTATCCGACAATTTATTTGTCGTATAACCAATATATGTCGACGTACAGTCAGACTCAGGGCAGTTAAATTGGTATACAACATGATGGTTGTCGTCTGGAGCATCTATTGTATTGAAGGAAGAAGATAGCTATTTCGATTTGTGATAAAGTTTGACTTTGATCTTGTTGTTATCTATGGGTTTTATGTGGGCGTTCAGAATACTGAGTAGGCACTTTTCTTCTTTTATCAAAATTAAAACCATTTTGGGTTTTAAAATGAATTTTATAAAGAAAACCCTTTCGAAATTATACAATAAAGAAAATAACGATAACTAAAAGAACTACATAAATTTCTTTCTACACCTACACTGCAAAAATTGTCCTAACGAACCGTTGGGACAAGTGGCTAAAATGTCATAGTTAAATTTTCAATAGACATGTTAAGCATAAGTAAGTAACTTCACCAATTTATTTTCTTATAAGAAAAAAAACAAAAAAATTTGTTGTTTACATTTTTTCCACTTGTCCCAACGATTCGTTAGGACAATTTTTGCAGTGTACCTTTGATGGAAAATGTGGACTATATTTCACTCTGTCAAGTAAACTCGAAATTTATTTTATATTTACAAAATTATATATATATATATATATATATATATATATATATATATATTATATATATATATATATATATATATATATATATATATATATATATATATATATATATATATATATATATATATATATATATATATATAATATATATATATATAGTTAATTAAAGGGCTAATTCTGTTTATTAATATTACTATTAGAAGTAGCAATAATACTATTATTATTACAATAGCGGCAGAATAACTTACCATTTCGCAGGCAAATAAACTAATGAACTTAAAAATGAATTTGAATAGTTTTTAAACTTTATAACAAATTTTCTAAAAGTGACTTTTGGCATCTTTCCTTTCATAGAAAGTTTCCAACTAGTAATGATTTTCTAAGCAGAAAAATCACATTTAGCTTATTTATTTTCGGCATATCTTAATAATTTCCAGGATATATAGCAATAAATTTTGTACCTAAGTAAACAAATTAATTATAAGGTAAAGGTGTAGATTGTTTCTGACATTCGATTGTCCGAAAATATCGATAATCGAAAATATCGGAAAGGCCTAACGTAAATAAACAAGAACTTTGCCGAGAATAAGAGGTCTACGGCCCTATTACACTAGACATACACACAATTATTATTACTTACTTTTCTAGCAGAACCTAATTCGACTTATCATAACCTGAACTACCGAAATTGCCGTAAAAAGAGGCCTAACCTACACAAGAATTTGCCGTAAAAGAGACCTAACGTACACAAGAACGTTTGCACGACATAGTAGCCTAAGGCTAAGTATAGGTATGAAAATATCGATTAAAATAAAATATCGACATAAAAAAATATCGATATAAAAAATATCGAAAGTCAGAAACAATCACACCTAAGCCAATTATAATAATAATAATAATAATAATAATAATAATAATAATAATAATAATAATAATAATAATAATAATAATAATAATAATAATAATAATAATTATGGGGAAGTAACAAAACCACATAATTCGCGAAGTAAAATTTTATAATTTTAAGTCTGCTATTTGGGATTCGAACCCTGACTCTAAGCTAGTAAGACAGAGTCTTACCTCTGTACCACGAGAGTACAAAAGGAAATCGCATTGAGAAAGTTCATGAACACCCGCTATGATATCTGAGGAAGGAGGTTCATTTGAGTTAGTCAACAGGGCGAGTGTTCATGAGCTTTTTCAATGCGATTTCCTTTTGTACTGTCGCAGTACGGAGGTAACATTCTGTCTTAGCAATATCATATATATAAGCAATGGCTCTTCATAAATGCTTGTTGGACGGGGTACGGGATGCAAGGCCCACTGTTGAAGGTCTTCTTCTTCCTTTTCATCCGTTAATAACAGGACAGAACTACGACTCGAAATTAGCTGACTTATTTTTTTTTTTTAAAAATTACATTTTTAAGAGCAAAAAATTTAATATTAACGTCATTTCCTAACAAACTAATAAAGAGAAAGTAGCTCTGGTTGGTGGGTTCTCTCATCCATTAATGACATCGTAGGAGGGTCTACTTCACTCAGTATTAGGTGCTGAACCATTTGTCGTTATTAATATTAGTATTAGTATAGTTAGTAGCATAGGACCTACTACTACTACTACTACTACTTCAACTACAACCTCTCCCAGGAAGGGTTTTCACCCTGTCAGTGGAACCAGCATCTTTTCCCATTCGCTTGTAGAAGTTCTCCCAGAGCCCTCTAAAAGATCATGTTTTTCGGCTCGTTGGTCTCCATGCCGGTCCATGATTCTTATCCAGACTCTCAGGTAGGGTTTTCACCCTTTCAGTAGGACCAGCATCGTTTTCGAACTAACCTCTAAACACTCTCTCCCAGGGGTCTTCAAAAGATTGTACTTCTCTGAGCTATGGTTCCCAATACTGGTTCTGGAGTTATTACAAGCCGTTGACAGAGTAATCACATGGCCGGATGGCTAGTCCTGTCGTCCTTGCATTTAGTTCTCTTCACATCCGATCATGTCGTCGATTTATTTTTAAATTTTAAATTCTTAATGTTAAGGTTTAATTTTTCATTACAAGCCGAAAGTCCATTATCTTGTAGGATTTGTTGCTCCTCTATAAATTTTGAAATATAATTTATTGTATATATATATATATATATATATATATATATATATATATATATATATATATATATATATATATATATATATATATATATATATATATATAATATATATATATAT
>SEYY01022860.1:85000-90000 GCA_009176605.1 Armadillidium nasatum | reverse complement strand
AATACTCACATCTCTCTACCACAATCACCTCCTCGCCATGCACCTTCAGCACAAGCTCCTCTCCCTCCTCCTCCCTTCTAATTATTAACAGTTTTGTCTTTTCAACGTTCACGACCAATTCCACCTCTTTTAGCTTTTCAGCAAAACTATATATATATATATATATATATATATATATATATATATATATATATATATATATATATATATATATATATATATATATATATATATATATATATATATATATATATGTGTGTGTTAACATCACTCACGGGGAGAACCCTTTTCAAGGAGGGGCATAATTAAAGGATAAAAAAAAACCACCCAATCTCGAACCTAACGTAGATCCCTCTGGTAGGCGCAGACAGAGGATTATAAATAGGTTTTTTAAATACATAGATACATAAATAGAGTTAACTCAGAACAGAGGTCGCTTTTTGGAAGGAGGTACCACAACGTGCAAGCCTGAAGTTTGCAATGCTCGCACAAGTTCATGTGCAAGCAAAGCACCGATTGTGCTGCGAAAGAAATGCAATGGTGGTGGAATGCGAGAGGTCAGCTCCCTTGGGCACCAGCCGTTGTATTATCTATAGAAAAGAGAGAGATCGCGTCAACGCCACCTCGCAGAGAAAGAGGGTCAAGGAAGTTTGAAAGTAGGGGACAGTTTATTAGTCTTTTTGCCTTAGACTCAACCTTATCCAAAAGAAGGGTGGAACCGGATTCACCCCAAATGTGAGAACAGTACTCCATATATACTCCCTTAACTATATAATAAGGGTAACTATTTAGAAGAAAAAAATTCCCCCAATCTGACCAGAACTCCCAGATTTTTAGAGGCCACCTTAGCAACCTTTGTGAAATGATGTTTCTAAGATTATTTATTGATTATGTTCAGACCAAGAATATTTATGTTGTTCACAGGTGAGAGGTGCCGTCGAAGGAGATAAGAAAATTGGGAGGTGGTTTAGAGAGAGGGATGCGAAGTTGAGATTTCAAAGAGTTGAATTTCTAAAGGTTACGGGTAGCCATATTGGCAAGATGGGAATCGGAAAGTTAAAGAAGAGAAGCAACTCTGGAAGCAAAAGATGAAGCAGATTTGAAATGAGTAGAAGAATGGAGAATTGAATCGTCGGCATAAGAATGAACAAAGTTAGAAGTACAGCTGAGGAGGTCGTTGATGAAAAGTAAGAATAAAGTAGGAGATAGAACAGAACCCTGAAGAACACCACATATATATATATATATATATATATATATATATATATATATATATATATATATATATATATATATATATATATATATATATATATATATATATATATATATATATATATATATATATATATATATATTCCTCGGTTACCATCTTAATATGTTACTAATAGATTAAATTAGGGAATAAAATAAAAATAAACTATTTAAGAAAACAAACCAAATGGTATGAAGGAAATGGCGTGAAAATAAATGGAAAAGCAGTTGTGCAAAAAAAAAAAAAAAAAAAAAAAAAAAAAAAAAAAAAAAAAAAAACTTTTTTTTAAAAGAAAGCAACATATCAATGTTCTGGAAAAAAAATTATCGGGAAGCGAAGTGGCAAAATATAACGCAATATTAATAAAAAATTTACATAATTAAGCAATTTAAATAAATGAACAATTAAGTATAACAAGTTGATCTATGCGATACAAAGAGTTACCTGTCCTAATTTGACCAAAATCGGATCTGTAGTTACAGAGATTTAGGATATAAGCCAAAAAATGTAATTATCGGTTAATTAATAATTAATTAATTTGAACATTTGGAAAATCAAGAAAAACAATGTTTCGTGGTATTCGAAACTTTACAGTCAGAGAAACTGAACATTCAAAAAAGTGTGAGCCAAAGGGATTAACTTAAAGAAATCTGGAATCGGTATCGGTATCGGTCATTGTTTTGCCGATAGCGATACCTAAAAATAATACCGATACCGATCCATCCCTATATATATATATATATATATATATATATATATATATATATATAATATATATATATATATATATATATATATATATATATATATATATATAAATAATAATAATACCTTCCCCCAATAGGACTAAGTCCTGTCAGTGGATCTTTCGAGGAAGATGGTTTCAAGGGCCCACGGCGGTACCGCTGGCTGAGCCATATCGCGGATCCGGAGATTATCCATCAGTATATGTACTCGTTTAACGATATATTCGGAGCTATGCGCAAGGAGAAATCGCTCACATTTCCCGCTAGGCCTCGAATACCTCTCGATTGCTATATGCTCGATATATAATCCCATATATATATATATATATATATATATATATATATATATATATATATATATATATATATATATATATATATATATATATATATATATATATATATATATATATATATATATATATATATATATATAATATATATATATATATATATATATATATATAGTGGCGTAGTTTTAATCATGAAATTAGTGGGTGTTCTTTCATTTATTATTGGAATCGTGAAAAAAAAAAAAAAAAAAAAAAGAAAAGAAAAGGGGCTGACGAGCTCAATGATTAATAGCAAAATACTTTTAAAAATTGGGATTTATTTTCGACTTTTAGAATTTATGCTTTTAATCGTAATTACACTAATTATATATATATATATATATATATGTATATATATATATATATATATATATATATATATATATATATATATATATATATATATATATATATATATATATATATATATATATATATATATATATATATATATATATATATATATATATATATATATATATATATATAACTTTGTCTTTATATCGTTTCCTTTTTTCATTCTAACTCTGTATTCTGTTTTTTCTCCTATATGTCTCTTCTTTCTCACTCTGGTATATATATATATATATATATATATATATATATATATATATATATATATATATATATATATATATATATATATATATATATATATATATATATATATATATATATATATATATATATATATATATAAATAATATTATTCACTCGTGTATGAAAAGGATGGTTGAGAAATTGAAGTGTCGTTTCAAAATGCATTTACAGGTGCCTGATTTGAATAAGATACGGATGCAAAGGAGATTTTTTATAATACGTTGAGACGTATGCGACGTCGACTTCGTGTTGCCATTTTTTTTTTATAAAGAGTGAGAGGAGTGCTTTGGTATTACAAGCAAAACATGAATAAAACCATGTTAGCAGCAGGTGTGTGTAACGGAAGAGATAGAAAATATTAGATAGCAATTGAAAGAGGGA
Source organism: Armadillidium nasatum (assembly GCA_009176605.1). Lineage (NCBI taxonomy): Eukaryota > Metazoa > Arthropoda > Malacostraca > Isopoda > Armadillidiidae > Armadillidium > Armadillidium nasatum. The sequence continues at coordinate 86,686 of SEYY01022860.1, read as the reverse complement.
AAATGAGGGTTCCAAGAGAATAGTGAGAGAGAATAGGGGAAATTGTTTTAAAGAGAATTACTCGTGTAGTGAGAGGCAGAGTAAAAAAAAAAGAAGAAAAGGGAGAGTGGTATTGATCAGCGAGCGCGCGAGGTGGTCTCATGGAAGCATACCCGCATTGTGCATCGTTTAGGTATTCTCGATCGCTGCTTCGAAAAAGATGTTGAAATGGCAACGATGTTTTTCAAAGAAATGTGACGCGGTTGTGGCCTTCGTACACCATTTGCTCCCTCCCTCTTTTCTTTTCTTATTTTCCTCTTCCTCATCTTTCAGACACCTGGCGTGCTACGAGAGACCTATATAATACCACGTGTTTTATTAAATTGCTTTTAAATGAACAATTTTATGGAACATTTAATGATATATATATATATATATATATATATATATATATATATATATATATATATATATATATATATATATATATATATATATATATATATATATATATATATATATATATATATATATATATAATCCGGTCTAAATATATTTGCTCCTACCAACCGGTGCAATATTCGTCAGGCATACCAACTTTTAAATTATTACAATACAATTTTATTAAAAACATACATTTTCACCATTTAAATGTTAAACAAATGTACGATAATATTATTTAAAAGTGTAGCTATCTTAAATTTAAGAAAAATCTTTAATGCATCATATCTTAGATTTTCCAGGAAAATTCTTATTCTATTCTTTTCTTGTTTCTAAAGTTAGATGCTTAGCTAATTTGATAACATAACATGTGCAGTTTAATAGGAAAGAAAGAGTTTCATGTGAAAAAAGCAGATATGTAATTTGAAAATCTTAAATTCTGAATATTAATTTTGATATATATATATATATATATATATATATATATATATATATATATATATATATATATATATATATATATATATATATATATATATATATATATATATATATATATATATATATATATTATAATTTTTTTTTTTTTTATAAAAATTTCTTAAATAGGATACATTTCTGTAATTAACAGTAAGTTATGATTGAGAATTTTTTTTCTCGTGAAATATTAAAAACTTCAATTTTTATTATTTCATTTAATTTTTGAAGTATTTTTCATACATGCATGTTTATTTAATCTAGTTTTCAAAACTATTCCTAACTAAATTATGTCACTATTAAAACAAAAATTTGCATTTATGAAATATTAACTATTCCTTCTAGGAAGTTTATAAAAATAAATAAATTTGCATATTTATCCCATGAATTTTAAATATTGAAAATCTGTAATGTTTATTAAAAGGATCCATAAATAAGACTATAAAAAAATCTCACAAAAACAGGTCTACTATTTATCTACCCTATACCATTATTTTTTTAAAATATAGTTTATATTGGAAATTAAAGGTAATTTTTTATAGCTAATAAATGGATTTTTCTCTACTCACTAATATATTTAGATTTATGAAGGTCGGGGGAGTCCTGTAGGATTGACGCCATGACTGTAGGTCAGGAGCAGTTCCAATGTGATTTCCTATTGAACCGCCATGGCCCAGTGGTTAACGCACAAGACTTACCATCTTAAAGGTTTCTAGTTCGAATCCAATAGTAGACATTAATTTCTATATAGAAATAGTCTGTGACAGTTTTAGCAGACTTTAAAAACAT
>SEYY01022860.1:75000-77500 GCA_009176605.1 Armadillidium nasatum | reverse complement strand
TATTATTATTATTATTATTATTATTATTATTATTATTATTATTATTATTATTATTATTATTATTATTATATTTGCCATATTTGAAAAATGTCTGTGTATAATAAATGGAAGTGGATTAGCATAATGTCGTATTTGTTTTAAGCACAAGTTTTCACACGTTTCTAAAACAATTTTTTGTCCTTATTCCTTTATGGGCATTTTCATATTACATTTTTGAACAAACCTCCCCTCGCTCACACACACACATACACACACACACACACACACACACATATATATATATATATATATATATATATATATATATATATATATATATATATATATATATATATATATATATATATATATATATATATATATATAATATATATCGCTGTAGTTTTTGCCATAATAATAGAAATTTTATGATAATAGTTTAATGTAAAGGTAAGACGTTTCATATATTGTTGTACAATATTGTTCGCTTAAATTTGTGCACGATTCATGATACTTTCTGGAGAATAACTTTAATTTCATTATGATTTTTTTTCCTCATTTATATAATATGTTGCTCTGCAGATACGCTCTTGCTAATCAATAAAATGGTTCGAATCTTTGGGAAAAATAAAAGTTTGAATTTAAAAGGATTTGCTTTTGTGTAAATAAATTAATCAATTAATTATATATTATATATATTATATATATATATATATATATATATATATATATATATATATATATATATATATATATATAATATATATATATATATATATATATATATATATATATATATATATATATATATAATATGACGTTTTATTTGCGAAAACGAGCTATGCAAGCAATGAATGTTGTTAATGTTTATTGTAAATGGTTGGATGAAGACTGAGCAAATAAAGCGGACTCCGTTGAGAGGAAAGGTTTTCAGTTTTTTAAGCTTTCAATTTTAACTTCAAGATATTTTTTTGACAAAAATATATTTTAATAACGATAGTTTCATCTCAATTAATTTGAGGCAAGATTATGAAGATATTTTTTTTTCCTAACTGATGCTTTTTGCTGTTGGTATTTTTTTTTTTGTATTTTATTTTTTGTGTGTGTCAATGCTTGACATTCACTAATGGAATTGTTTTTAAATTGCATGTTAATTTCAATGTTCCAAGTAGAAATCCGGAGTCGCAAGGGGTTGAATGGAGTTGGAGATGGGGTCAAAGACATTTTTTGATGGGAGGGAAACCCGGAGTTAGATTTAAAAAAAAAAAAAATTATTTATATTTTTTTTACTATAAAAATGATGGGATTCATAGCCGAAGCCTGAACGACCGATTTTTAAAATGAAATAACGGGAGTCTGAGCGAAGCATTTTTCAAATATTGAAGTCGGTACCGACTCAGCCGACAAAAAAAAAAAAAAAAAAAAAAAAAAAAAAAAAAATTGAGGAAGTGGACGAAGCATTTGCCAAGTTTGCGAACTTTCTCACATGATTATACGTAACTCATTTTACTCGTATACCTTTGACACATTATTTTTATATTAAAATTTGATATTATTTTAGTGTACAAATTAATTTATTTTTTAAAACAGAATTTTACGTTTTTGGATTTTTTTTCTGCAAACGTACCTGGAACTTTTGTACTTGTCAAAACTCACATTAAATAATAATAATAATAATAATAATAATAATAATAATAATAATTAATAATAATAATAATAATAATAATAATAATAAAAATTAATAATTATAATAATAATTCTTTGTCATATTTATTTTAGTGTCATGTTAAAATTTATTGACTTGGAATGATTTGTAATTTCCATGTCACTCTATCAACTTGTTTTATTTATTTAAATAAATTCTAACTTTTGAAATAACTTTGAGAGAAGTTATCGGAGTTTTAAAATTTACATCGTATTTTATCAAATGGCCAATATTTTTTGAATATTTATGTGGGAGCCAATATGCTGCTGCCTTTTCTCAACATCAACTTGATATATGTAAATAATATTATATATATATATATATATATATATATATATATATATATATATATATATTATATATATATATATATATATATATATATATATATATATATATATATATATATATATGGGGATGGAGTGAAGTATCGGTATCGGCTAGTTTGGACAAATTTCGTGGTATCGAGTATCGATATATAAAATTTTTGAAAGAAATTTACAATTTCTGTAGAACGACAGCTGCTGCGTGAAGAGGAGGAACCAGAAAGATTGTCGCATTTTCCATAGAGAAATGAGTTTTTGGTGTTTTGAAGAATAGATTTTGCACAATTCCGGGATAAAATTTAAATTGCATGAGTTTCTGGAGTTTGAAGACGACGGTAAACCCAGAAGGCAGCATCTCTGCGGAGAATAGCACGAATACAAGGAGAATTAAACCATGGTTTGTAAGGTTTAGTAGTAGGGAAAGATTATGGAATATACGCCTCCATGCCAGAGAAAATCACCTCGGTAATGCGCTCTGCACATTCATAGA
>SEYY01022860.1:65000-70000 GCA_009176605.1 Armadillidium nasatum | reverse complement strand
ATATATATATATATATATATGGGGGAATGATGTTAGAGTATCAGATTTTTTCTCCAAGAATACTTAAATATAGAGAGAGTAGGATTTTGTTCATTTCTGGTTAATTCCGGTTCCGTCCGGAACTCAAAAATCTTCTCCTCATAGACCTTTATTATATATATATATATATATATATATATATATATATATATATATATATATATATATATATATATATATATATATTATGGAGGAAATTATATAGTATCGGCATATACGTATCAATATATACCGATCAGTATCGGTATCGGTATCGGCAAAATTTTTATAAGAGTAAAGTATCGGTATCGGTATCGGTAGTAGTATCGGCATATTTTCCGATACCGTATCGGTATCGGTATCGGGTAATTTTTAGGTTATCGGTATCGGTATTGGTAAAAATTTTGGTATCACTCCATCCCTAATATATTATATATATATATATATATATATATATATATATATATATATATATATATATATATATATATATATATATATATATATATATATATATATATATATATATATATATATATATATATATATATATATATATATATATATAAATTTTTTTTTTTTCTTGAAAGTTTTTTTTCTTTTTTTTATGAAGATTTTTAGTTTTAAATGATGAATAGAGTATGATTTGTCATGAAAAAAAGTTGTTTAGATTAGAATTGAAGGTTGATGTTTTCCTTTGGCTTTCTTTAATCCCATGGTTCAGTCGATGGCTTTATTATTCATTTAATAAGTTTCTTTCTCGAATATTTCTTTGTGATTTGAAACAAAGAGATGGATTGAGTCTTGGGATAATTTGTCAAGGGTTTTCATCTTGCTATTGAATTTCTTGCCTACCTTTCGGTTCTGTTTTCCAATACCAAATGAATGAATGAGTCATTCAATTTTCTTTCTTTTTCCTTTTCTTAAATAATGACAAAAAAATTTTCTTGCTTATTTGGGAAAAATTAATTTATGAAGTAAAATCTTTAAGTATATATATATATATATATATATATTATATATATATATATATATATATATATATATATATATATATATATATATATATATATATATATATATATATATATATATATATATATATATATATATATATATATTGACAGAAGGAGGGAAGATTGTAGAGGTTGAAAGCCAGCCATGCGTAATGTTGAGGGTCTCTTTCAATTTTAGTATTATTCGCTTTAAGTAAATGAAAAATAATCCCTTTGCTGTTTGAGTTCTGATTACACAAGGCGAGACGCCCTTTGAAGTGCATCGTCTTATTCTGAATTTAAAATTACCTTCTGTAAAATGTCAAGACTTTCCCTCTTAATTATTTTCTTCTTTCGTTTTTCGAAGATACATGCACACATCTTTCCGCACAAACGAACACGCACACACATACACACGTACACACAAAAAAAAAGAAAAAAAAAACACACACTCATGTACGAAGGAAAGTCAAAAAGTTCTCAGACAAACGTAAAGCAATTTTTATTAAGTTTTGTCTGAGAACTTTTTGACTTTCCCTCGTGTATATATATATATATATATATATATATATATATATATATATATATATATATATATATATATATATATATATATATATATATATATATATATATATATATATATATATATATATAGTGGTTCTTTTTAATTATATCTACACCAGGCTATTTTTTTATAGCCAGTTTTTTGTTTGCGCTTTCTTTTGGCGAATTTTGTTTATTTTGCAACACGTAGCAATTTTTTTATAGCCAACTTTTATTTTTATTTTAAATTTTTTTTATTACTAATATATATATATATATATATTATATATATATATATATATATATATATATATATATATATATATATATATATATATATATATATATATATATATATATATATATATATATATATATATATATATATATATATATATATATATATATATATATATATATATATATATGCTGGCCGTTAGGCCTACATGTACTCTTCAAGTCAAGGTTAGGTTAAGTCGAACTAGTTTGTTAGGAATAAAATGTAGAGAAAAGGTATGCACCATATATGAGATTTATAAAATATACTCCCTCCACAATGGCTACGATTTTCGCTAGTTTTTCGAATTTTAGATCTCGATAACATATTTTCCTTTCATTTCTCGGCTTTTAAAAAAAAATTTTTTTTTTTTTTTTTTTTTTTGTGTCATGTTCTACAAATAATGTAAATTTCATTACAATCACCAGACGTAGATATATTTTAAAAAAATATATATATATATATATATATATAATATATATATATATATATATATATATATATATATATATATATATATATATATATATATATATATATATATATATATATATATATATATATATATATATAATTCTTAGGTTCTTGTAAAAATTCTCTGAAATTGTGAATAAAATGAAAACTCTGGGTTCCTTTACTGCGAATAAAAAATGGTAAAAGACCGGTTTTGTGTGAATGTAATTTGAGTTAAGAGCTTTCCTTTATTTTCTTGGCTTAGACTTTTGTGTGTTTCTATATATATATATTATATATTATATATATATATATATATATATATATATATATATATATATATATATATATATATATATATATATATATATATATATATAATATATATATATATATATATATGAAACTGATGAAATAAGAAATTTTTATATAATTTAAAAAATGTAGAAGTGTTAATGCAAGTTGTACGTTATATTTGTTGTTGGTGAACCCCGTTTTAAGAATGTTGACTCCGATGCAAAATTTCATGAGCGAATGACAAAGCGTTAATTAAAGGGGATTTTCAGTAGCTCCAACGTCTAACAAAATATATATATATATATATATATATATATATATATATATATATATATATATATATATATATATATATATATATATATATATATATATATATATATATATATATATATATCAGAGGTGGGCGCGCAAATTTTTAAACTTTAGAGCGCAAACACAAAGGCGCAAATTGGAAAAACTTAGTGCTCAAGCGCAAAAGCGAACATTTTTTCAAAAATTTAGAACGCAATCGCAAAGCGCACATGTCCGCAAATCAAAATTTTTTTTAAAGTGCAAATTTAGGAGCGAAAAAAAAAAGAAAAGGAAAAAATAGAGCACAAGTATGTAAAGATGAATTATTTTTAAATTTTATTTGAAAGATGAAAATATATAACAAAATAATGATAAAGATTTTAATTTTATTTATTCAATTATCTATGATTTCTTCCTCCTCGTAGCTCTCATCTTGCATTCTGAACAGGGTCATATTCCCTTTCATAAAGTAAATTTTTTCAAAATTGCTGGATGCCATGGCTGCCCTCTTTGGTCTTAAAATGTTAGAGCCTGACTAAACAACCTCTCCACTTCCGCTGAGCTGGCTAATGGGGTATTATACTTAATAAGCAAGTCGGAATTATACTACTTGGTAAACAGGTTCCTAGTGAGAGGGGTACTGTGGTGAACATTTACTTAAGCCCAGCTATCCAGGGTTTGTCCCAACTTCTCCAGAGGTGTCTGCTGGATATATGTGACCTTCAGTTTCTGAAATATTTTTTTTTTTTTACTTTGAACATTTTTCAGTGTATATATATATATATATATATATATATATATATATATATATATATATATATATATATATATATATATATATATATATATATATATATATATATATATATATATATATATATATATATATATATATATATATATATATATATACACACACACACACACACACACACAAAAGATGCTTAAAGTTTGTTCCAAATAATTAAAATAACTCGCCTTATAACGGTCCATTTCAGACTCAGTCCCATCACCCTCAGTGCCTTGATGTGGAGGAGTAAAATTCGATACAATATTACACTTTATTTCCTCCAATTCAAGTTTGAATTGAGGGTGCAGGGCTGTTGCCATAGGCCAATGAAAATCGTCAAAGAAACTGCTGAACCTTGGTTTAAAGCAAATTTGCGCTTATGCTCTCTTAAAAAAGTTGAGCGCAAATGCAAAACCGCAAATTTTCGAAATTTCGCGCAAACGCAAGAGCGCAAATTTTTAACAAAAGCACAAATTGCGCTTTTGCGCTTATGTCCACCTCTGATATATATATATATATATATATATATATATATATATATATATATATATATATATATATATATATATATATATATATATATATATATATATATATATATATATATATATATATATATATGTGGGCAATGACAACTAAGAGGAAGTCAGGCTATTATTTCTGCAATAAACAATAAACAAATAACAAATATATATATGTATATATACACAACAACAAAATAATAATAATAATAATAATAATAATAATAATAATAATAATAATAATAATAATAATATAATGCAATAAGGGCAATAATACCTGAAGACGTGAGGTTATGGGGTAACGATCCCAGGAGAGGTCCAAGAGAATATCTTCATCGGAGAGTTTAGTGAGAATAATCCAAACTCCAAAAACACAGCCTTTTATACTACAGATCTTTGTTCGTATGTTTGTTTAGCTGGTTGGTTGATTCCGTCTAAAACACCTCAATATATATATACTAAAAATAGAGGCTCTTCTTTTAAGCCTAATTTTTATCAAAAATAGCAGAGCAAGAAATGGATGCAGCATAAGTGAACATTTATTTATTAAATATTAAGATAAATTAATGAAACATTTAAAGTTAACATCAACGTTTCGGTCAATACTATGACCATCATCAGGACACTGAAAAGGTTGAGAAAAAGCACATAAACAACAAAAACACACATACAAAAAAAATAATATTGTTAGTTAAATAATTGTAAGACAAACAATGAAAACTAAGATTATAAATGAAAATTATAAAATTTAAGAAATAAAAGAAAGACATAATAATAAAAAACAAAAACAAAATCACTGTTAACAAGTT
>SEYY01022860.1:32500-57500 GCA_009176605.1 Armadillidium nasatum | reverse complement strand
AGGCGGGGGTCATTCTTCTGGAAGTATTAGGAAAAGGATAAAAGTTAAAAAAAGGTCAAGTATTTTAGGCTCATCACCAAGGCGATCAGAAATACGGGTAGGGAGATGCATCAACTGCTCAAGGTTGTTCTGGATAGAAAATTGGTAGGCGTGTTAACCAGCTGGATCATAAGAAATAGATGAAAGCCATTAGCGGTGGTGAACGTTGAAATCACCTAGAATGATTAATTCGGAGAAATTAGAAGAAATTTTTTGGAGTTAAGGTAGTAGAATAATTTTGAATAGTCTGTAGAGTTATGAGGTAAGTAGACAGAACAAATGGATTTAGTTGTAGAGTTGCAAGAAAGTTTAAGCCATAAAGTAGAGAATTGAGAAGACTCCAAATTAGAGACCCGATAACAAACAACATCGTTGCACACATATGCGCAACATCCGCCTTTGGCTGAAAATTGAAGATAAAGACTGTAGGAGGAAACAGAGTAGGGTTTGGTGTCATAGCACTCATACACCTGAGTTTCAGTTAAGAACAAGAGATAAGGTCTAGAAGAAGAGATGTGGTGTTCGACAAAGTGGAGATAGACAAAAGACCGCGAATGTTGCAGAAATTAATGAAAAAGAAGATAGTTCAACAGGGGAATTCGGCAACAAGGTCTTGGTGGCACGAACCCTATCACTTTAGGCCACCATCTCCCAAGATTGTGATTATATATATATATATATATATATATATATATATATATATATATATATATATATATATATATATATATATAATAATTTATTATATATTTATATATAATTTGAAAATTGTATCCTAATTAGTTATTCAACATGTTAATTAATTTAGTTTTGTGAGTGAAACACGATTGTTCAAATTTTGAAGAGTTTAAAAATAATAATAATAATAAAAGTATTCATGCAATAACATTAATTAACCTTTGAAGATCTGAATTTGTAATGAGGTTATCGTGAATAACATGTTCTTGAAATGCGATGATTTCGTAGAGTTTCGTTTTTATTTATTTGTTTATTTATGTTTGAGATGAAATGGGGGGTTAGGAGATAATTATTCGGACTTTGTTTTGAAGTCATTTATATTTTGATATATTTACTTTGATCATGCTTTGATTTTGTTTGAATTTGTTTTTGCATTTGATAGATGTAATGATGCTTCTTTAGAAAGAGTTGTGCAATAGGGACTAAGGACCAACCGGGGCTGGGGCTGAGGCTTTGGTCGGGGTTGCCTAAAATTGGTAAAGAGGTCAAAAGCACTGAAATTTTAGGTTAAGAAAATTAGATAAAATTTTAATTGAGATTTATTTAATTATAAAGGAGTGTAATAGTCAACATTCACTCAAATTAATGATTATATGCATTTTCTCCGAAAGAAATTTCAGAAAATTACAGATTTTGTATAATAAAAGTTCAAAAAAAGTACAAATTTTTTTTTCCTGATTCACAATAGTGATTAAACAGGTTTACATAGGTAAGACCCTAAGGTAAAGTTTGAAAAAAATGTAAGATATAAAATTATCAAAATAACCTGTATTTATACATAGTTATTTTATTTCTATGTATCAAACTTGTATCATTTAGCTACGTAATTTCAAAATTCTTATTTTGTTTATACTTTGTCACAATGGCTAAAAGATCAGCTTCAACAGTACTTTACAGTGTTTCATGATAGGCTCGAAATAGCTAAATGTAACATCTGCAGCCAGGAAATTAGAAGAGGAGGATCTCCGTGTGCCCCAAGTAAAAATTTTTCAATCAAATCTTTATGGGGGCATCTAAAATCAAAACACAAGGATGAGCGTTCACTAGCAGAAGAAGGGCGGTCAAAAGAAACAGAAAAGAAAAAGAAAATATTGAAAAGAACAAGAAAAAAAATCTTAATTTCCTAATATTTTGTTTGATTTAATCCACCATTAATAAGTTTGATATAATCCACCATTAATAAGTATAATTTGCTGTTTTAACCCCGGGAGGCAAACCCCGGTTTTCCCTAATAGTCGGGGCCGGGATCATTAAAAATTTCCGGAGTTGGCAGGGGCTGGGGACCCGGTCGGTCCATAATAGGGACAGTCCTTGAGTTGTTAGTATGTCAATTGTTCTAAGCTTTTTTTATTATTTTATTAAATCGTAGTTTTCTATTTAGTTTAAAAGTTAAATATATCAAATAATTTCTTACTTTCAAAGCATGTTTCCGTTTTTTTTTAGTGAGTATAGTTACATTGACTACTGGAAATGATAGGTTGCCAAAAAAAAAAAAAAAAAAAAAAAAAAAAAAAAAAAAAAAAAACCTTCCTTGCTATAAATAAATGGTTTACATTTCCCATTGAGATTACTGTATGTAACAAAAAAAGAAAAAAATTTTGTCTTTGCTTTGAAAACATTTTCTAATTGCTTTTGTCTAGATAACAAAGAAAATTAATATTATTCCATTCAAACTTTGCTTTCGTTACCCTGACATCGATATTTTCAAACAGATCTATTTGCATTTCAGAGAAATTAAATTTTAAAAAAAAAATACACGACATTTTTATTTCTTGAACGTTCTGTCAACTTAGATGTCGAAATAAACACAGAAAACGTAAGCTCAAGTATCAAGTCTTCTAGTAGCTGTTAAAGTGGAGATAGGAGATAGGTACATTCAGCACAGATGGCATCAAGAAGTTGCAAATATCCCGAAGACGCATTTTGTTATGTCTGCGGTGAATTTATCAAGACACAAACAAAAAAATCAAGATGGGCTTTGCTTTTGTTACAATGTGACAGGTTTGTTAGAGGTACTTGGAATTGCCTGTAACCCCTGCGAGTGGCGCCTCTTCATTGATAGCTCATCGAAGAGTCTCAAAGCTGTGCTAGTGTACTTCATAACAGGAATATGTATCCATCTCTTCCCTTGGCTCACTCGGTACGGCTCAAAGAGGATTACAGCAGCGTGAAGCTATTGCTAAGTGCCTTAAAATATGAAGAACACAATTGGGAGGTTATCGGAGATTTCAAAATGGTGGCCTTCCTTATGGTCTCCAAGGCGGCTTTACCAAGTTTCCATGTTATATTTGTCTCTGGGACAGCAGGGCATCCGCGGAACACTACGAAAGGCGGGATTGGTCACAGTGGACCGAGTTCAGTGTAGGGAGGAACATTGTCAAATGGGAGCCTCTGTTGGACTCCCAGAAAATAGTTTTCTCCTCTACACGTAAAATTGCGCCTCATGAAACAGTTTGTCATCTACCTGCAAGGCTTCTTCCCTAAGCTGTCTGAGGCAAAGATCAAAGCCGGTGTCTTCGTCGGACCGCAAATAAAAAAGATCATAGAGTGCAAGGAATTTCCCCAAGAAGCTCACTAGGACAGAAAAAGCAGCGTGGAACAGCTTTGTTGCAGTGGTTCGTGGCTTCCTTGGGAATCACAAGGCCGAAAACTATGAAGAGCTTGTTGAGACCTTGGTCAAGAACTTCGCCAAATGGGCTGCAGGATGTCCTTCAAAATACATATCTTTGAAGTTCATCTTGATAAATTTAAGGAGACCATGGGAGCGTACTCAGAGGAGCAAGGCGAGCGATTTCACCAAGATATTCTGGACTTTGAACGCCGCCACCAAGGATCATATAACGAAAACATGATGGGTGACTATGTTTGGGGGTTGATTCGTGAAAGCAACTTACTGTATAAGCCTAAATCCCGAAAAACCACTCACTTCTAAATATTTTGTGGTCTCTGTTATATAAACTAATTATAAATAAATGCTACTTTTGAGTTAAGTCGTTTTTTCTATTTTGAGTAACCGAGAATGATTAAATTCACCAATTTTTTTTAAATATCGGAATTGGTAAATTTGGGAAATATCATTATCCTGATCACAAAATCAAAGTTTGGAGGAAATATTAACCATTTTTCATACCTCCTAGGTATAAGAAAATAGAAAATTACAATTGTTCTCCAAAGACAAAAAATGTGTTACATAGTGTTCCCTGTTGGTGGGTAAAAAAAAAAAAAAAAAAAAAAAAAAAAAAAAAAAAAAAAAAAAAAAAAAATATATATATATATATATATATATATATATATATATATATATATATATATATATATATATATATATATATATATATATATATATATATATATATATATATATATATATATATATATATATATTCACAAAGAAAATAATGCAATCAACCCCTAATCCAAAATAAACCTATTTTAAGTCTCCATAAGCATATTAAACCTTTTGCTAAAAGAAGGAAATTAAATTTGCGCATCACTTGTGAAAGTCACAAACACACGCACACACATACATATATTTACACATACGCGAACACATTTACATATAACACGCTATACATGTAATTGAGATATTGCACTATGTGTGTAGGTTTGTGGGCACTGCAAACTCAACCAGACTTGTTTAATTTTGTTATAAATTTATAAAATCTATTAAACAAGTCTGGTTAAGTTCATATAGGATGAAATCCAGGTTTCACGTTGAATATATATTATATATATATATATATATATATATATATATATATATATATATATATATATATATATATATATATATATATATATATATATATATATATATATATATATATATATATATATATATATAATATATATATATATATACACCACATAAGCCGTGGGATAAAATCTACAAATTATATTAACACCTTAGAGGTCAGGGTTCGAATCCTTCATTAGCATATATATATATATATATATATATATATATATATATATATATATATATATATATATATATATATATATATATATATATATATATATATATATATATATATATATATATATATATTTTTTTTATTTTTATTTTTATTTTTAGTTTGTTTTATTTTTATTTTTATTTTTATTTTTATACGTGCAAAACTCCATGTTTATTTTCGTTTCATTTCTTCCTAGACTAAGGTGACCATATTTTTATGACCAAAAAAGGGATGTATAGAGGAGGATGATTTTTAATATCAAGAAGAAATAGGAATGTTCTTTTCAAAAATAAGTCATATGATTTATTAGTTAGGACATTTTTTTTTTTAAATACAATTTTGCCTTCCACTCCTACGCGCCGCGCCCTCTGGCTGGCTGAATAAATAATTTATGCCAAATCTAAAAATCGGAACAAATGTCCTTCCAGATTGACCTTCAAAAAGAATCGGAACACTGCTTAAAAAATCGGAACTGTCCCGAAAAATTCGGGACGGATGGTCACTCCACCCTAGACTGATATTTGTTTACTCCTTTGGGTAAAACATTTTATTACAAATCGTCGTCGTTTTCCTAAATGTTGAAACATTTGTTTGTTTTATTTTTTCAATTGATATAGTTTCTCTACAGTTACAACCAAACGATATTAAGAATTACCTTAATTCATTCTTTTGCCAGTCATTTATCTTTATTCTGGAGATATCGAAGAATTTATTTGAAAATAAAGAAAACAGAATTTGATTTATTTTGTTCACTAGGTGAAATCCAAAACTTTTGAAACTTAACTCTATTTTCCGTGATCAGTTTCGAAATATTTCTTTTGAGTGCCAGAACAAATATCCCGGTGCTTCTTCGATGAACACTCTCTGGAAGGTATTGTGTTCATCACTTTTCACTCCCCTTTGAAATTTCATCTCCATGTTGGCAGTTGTGTCGAAACGACACCATTTCAATTTCATTTTACATTGATTTACAGAAAAGAAAAGTCATGGTTTGAAATCTGGTGACAAAACGATGGTGTACAATAGCCATACTGTTTTGTGCAACAAACTGTCAATTGTGGAGTGAATAATGAATAGGAGCATTGTGATATTGAAGTAAGCAGTTTTTGTCGAGCCTGTTAGTGGTGCTTCCATTACTAACCCTCAAGCAATCTTCATAATTGCAATTTGACTTTCAGAGTTATTAATTGTGTACAATTTCCTTTATATCAAAGAAAGCTAGCAGCATACCCTTTACATTGTTTTTCATTTTCTTCAATGTATGTTCCATCCACCTTAAACTTCACAAGCCGCCGAAACAACAGTGTCTAACTAAAAGCAAAAATTTTGGGAACCAAAGGAGGGATACCATCAGTACCGTACTCCTTCTTAGTGTAAAGCTATGAGAGAACAGAAATGAACTTCTTTAAAAGAAATTACTTCTTAAGAAGAAATTACAATTTTATACATAAATGAGTTTTGAAGGAGGAGGTATAGCTCCGAAATCATCTAAAGTTGAATTAGTGGCAAAAGTCTGAGCAAAAAGTTCATTTTTTGAAGAAGGTAAAACGGCATTTGTGCTGAAAGAAAATACTAGTGGAGAGAAAGAGGAAGAGGCAAAATTTGAGTTGACATTTTTTGAAAACTGCCTAAAAAAGAGGAAGAGAAGCCAGAAAAATTATTGCATTATGTATTGAGAAATGAGTTTTTGGTGTTACAAAGAACAAGAACAAATTTTTCTCGATTTCAGGATGAAACATAAATTGCACGATTTAATGAAGTTTGAAAACAACCGTAATTCCTGAAGGCAGCATCCCTGTAGTAAATAGCACGAGAATAAGCAGAGTATAATATAACCTTACAAGGTTTGTAAGGTTTTGTAGACGGGAAAGATTATAGAATTCATGCCACAATGAATCACCTCAGTAACGTGTTTTGCACAAGCATAGGGACCCCTCCCACGAAAGCGACAAGTCATTCTATTGGAAATCAAAGAAGAACTACTAAAAGTCCAACCAGCTTGGGCACCGAAATGTCACAAACGTTTCCTCGCAATAGGCGGGGTCTTTCTTGCGGAAGATTTGCAAAGATAGAAGAGGATACAGATATAAGAAAGCGATCGGAAGAATCCAGAGGAAAATAGAGTTTGATAGTATAAGGAGAAGGATTAGAAGTTTTAAAAAAGGGTCTAGAATTTTTGGTTTATCTCCAAGACGATCAGGGATACGAGTAGGGAGCTGCACCAACTGCTCAAGGTCGTTTTGGATAGCGAAATAGAAGGCACGTTCACCAGCTATATCATGAGAACTAAAAGAAAGCCAACTAGTAGGGAGCTGCACCCATTACTCAAGGTCATTTTAGATAGAGAATTGAAAGGCACGTTCATCGGCTGTATCATGAAAACTAGAAGAAAGTCATTGGTGGCGGTGAACATTGGAACCACCTAATATGATAATTTCTGAGAAATGAGAAGAGAGAATGTTCTATGTTTTGGAATTTATATAGTCAAAGAATTATGAGATAAATAAACAGAACAAATGAATTAAGACGTAGAATGGCAAGAGAGCTTTAGCCACAAGGTGGAAAATTCGGAAAACTCCAGATTAGAGATACGAGAGTAAACAAAATCGTAGCTTACATATGCATAACTTCCTCTGGCTGAAAATTGAGGATAGAAACAGTAATATGAAAATAGGAAATGGTTTGCTACCAGAACGCTCAAGCACCTAAGTTTCTGTCAAGAATAAGAGGTTAGGTCTAAAAGAAAAGAGATGGTGTTCAGCAATATGAAAATTGTATTGAACACCACGAATGTTGCAGAAATTATTGAAAAAAAACCTTGCGCTAGGGCAAGTCGAATGCAAAGTCTTGGTGGCACCAACCCTATATCACCTATCAATAGTTTTGTTTAGCTGTGTGACTACAAAATAGTTAGGTATTACAGACAGCAGAAAACCTAAATTTTGGGATCATTAGATATTTTCAATCTTGTTTCAACCTTCATGAGTTCATTAAAAAAATTGGTATTGTATTGGTATCGGTAAATTTAGAGGATCATTATCGATACTGGTTTGTTTAAAATTATCGGTATCGGTTAAAATTTTGTTATCGCTCCATCTCTAATATATATATATATATATATATATATATATATATATATATATATATATATATATATATATATATATATATATATATATATATATATATATATATATATATATATATATATATATATATATATATATATATATATATATATATATATATATATATATATATATATGCATTATTGTGTGCTCTATTTTTAGAGTAAAGATTTATCTATACATCAAACTCTGTCAAGTTTAGGAGGCTAGTCTCTTGTTTTTGATTTTATAGCATTTTTTTTTCTTTTCTTTTCTATTCTATTTTTATAGCTGCTCTACTCTATAATTTACTGACCTGACTTCGATGCTCTCCCAACTTCTAAAATTATTCCACTCTTGTGAAAACTTTTGACCTTTATGGAAAAAAATAAATAAATAAAATAATATATATATATATATATATATATATATATATATATATATATATATATATATATATATATATATATATATATATATATATATATATATATATATATATATATATATATATATATATATATATATATATATATATATATATATATATATATATATATATATATATATATATATATATATATATATATATATATATATATATATATATATATATATATATATATATATCTTGTATGCTTTGGGTATTTACATTTTAGAGCTTGTTAACTTGGTAAATGCTCTTGGCTTTGCTGAAGTATCTTCGTCTTCCGCAATCTCCGGTAAAGGTGAATGCCACCATTCGAATTTCAACTTTAAAACTTTTTTTTCTTTCTTTCTGCTACACTTGAGCGATTATGAAACTGAGCGGAAAGATGATTATATATATATATATATATATATATATATATATATATATATATATATATATATATATATATATATATATATATATATATATATATATATATATATATATATATATATATATATATATATATATATATATATATATATATATATATATATATATATATATATATATATATATATATATATATATATATATATATATATATATATATATATATATATATATAAAATGTGAAAAGATTGTAATTAAGTTTCATTCTGAACTTACTGTATTTGAATTCTAATTTTAATCCCAATTATATTAGTTTAGTGACATACTTTGAGTTAAACATTCAAAACTAAATTTCTTTATTTTATTAAACGTTTGAGATAGAAAAGAAGTTCCTTAAGTTGTTTAGGACAACTTCTCTTATATGTAAGAAGAGATATAATAACTAAATATTTAATATTAAACCTGGTTTAAAAGTTCAGTATTGGAAATTTTTGTATAGTAGGGTAGTATTGTTGTGTGTGCGTATGTGTGCGTGTTTACGTGCGTGTGTTTGTGTGTGCAAATTTAAGAAAAGTAAAATGTTAATTATATTTTCCCCTAATGTTTAAAGTGATGTGATTCTAAATATTATTTAATTAAAAATTACCGTTTTTTAGTATATAATTTGAAGAATGGTTTTCTATCGAAGATTTTATTTCCTGTCCCTTTTCAAGCTATTCATCCCTTCTACAAACTTTGTGACAGGCATTATTATATATATGAAGAACCTTTTTTTTTTCTTTTCTTTATAAAGAGAATTAGTTAATTTATGATGGATATTTTTTGTTCACAAGTTATGCATCTATTCGCAGTGTTCTTACACTTCTTTACATCATCACTTCAGTTTTTTTTTTTCATTTAACTTGAAATTCCTTTATGATTTTATGTTTTACGTATTACAAATGACATTGTTAGTACCGATTACACTGAGTTAGTTTATATGCCAGAGAGTAGCGAGTAGTCGATTACACTGGGCTAGTAAACTCGCTACTCGCTATACGCTGAGTCATCTATCCTCACATAGTGTATATTCTTAGTTTTGAGTATTTCTACCTCTTGGTAAGTCTACTTAGAGTTTTAAATTAAATGTCAAAGTGGAATATCACTGATATTATTAAATTTTTGGAAATATTTAAAAAATATTCTTTGCTTAAAAATACCGAATATTTAAATACTGCAACGAAAAATGTGTCCCAAATATGCACAAACACTTAGACATCTTCTTTCGGTTCTTGTCATTTTCAGGGAATCATTTGAAATTTTAATCTAAATGTACGAAATCGGACAAGTTGAAAAAGCTCATTTGGTTGAATTTTATAATGTGAAGTTTTAAGAAGTTTTATAATGTCTTCTTTATATATATATATATATATATATATATATATATATATATATATATATATATATATATATATATATATATATATATATATATATATATATATATATATATTACCGTTAAAGTATATAATGCAGTTATTTCATAGAATACCTAGTTATTCCATGAAATAACTGATCGTGGCCGTTAAAGTGTGTAATATGTTAATAATTTGACACTTTAACTAGTTATTCTATGAAATAACTAGGTATTCTATAAATTAACTAATGACAGACAGTTAAAGTGTAAAATAAACAATATATCTAAAATGAAATAACTAGATATTCTATAAATAAACTAAAGATAGACAATTAAAATGAAAAAGAAGCAATTTATATAATTTATGCAGCGTATAAATGGTATTTATTTATTCATTTGTTACAACAAGGATGACAAAAATGACACTTGGAATTACAAAGAACATTATTTCTAAAACATAATATAATGAGCTTCACAAAAATAAAAAAAAATTAAACTTTTATATATTTAGAATTGTTCGTTTACAAATGTCAATGACTTTAGCTTAAAATTAAAAATGATTCATTGAAAGTGACAAGGTCCCTTGTTTCAAATTAAATTACAAGCTTAGACTTTACTCAGTGTTTATTCTATGTTTTCGTTGTTTTTACCTCTTGTTAGTCTTGTGAGCGAGTTTACAAGGCAGTGAGTAGATTACACAGGGCGAGTTTACAATCCAGACAATTTCGAGTTTACTAGCAGCGAGTAAATTCACTCAGTGTAACACACCCCAGCGAGTAAACTAGCTAACTCGCTACTCGCTGCTTAAAAGTTGAATGACCCGGCTACTTTACAATCTACTCGCTGACTTGTAAACTTGCTCAGTGTAATCGACAACTCGCTCACTCGACCACTGGCTCACAAGACGACCAAGAGGTATAAACAATGAGAACATAGAATAAACACTGAGTGAGAGACTAAGCTTGTAATTTAATTTGAAAAAAAGATGTCTAAATGTTTGTATATATTTTGGGACGCATTTTTGGTTTTAATATTTCAATTTTCGGTATTTTTAATGTTTCATAACAAAGAATATTTTTCATATTTCCAAAAATGTAATATCATTGCTATTCCACTTTGACATTTAATTTAAAATTCTAATTAGACTCACGAAGAGGTGGAAACACTCGAAACGAAGAATATACATTATGAGAAGATAGGTGACTCAGCGTAGCGAGTTTACTAGCCCAGTGTAATCGACTACTCGCTCACTCGCCAGCTTGTAAACTCGCCCAGTGTAATCGAGTCTTAATATTAAAATGTTAATCACATCTAATTTTTATAGTTGTATCAGTTATTGCAAGACATTTCGTGCCTCGCTGACCATCGCTTTCAATTACAAAATTATTCCAAAGTGTAAATTACTCCAAAAGGTAAATTTCTCTGAAAATTAATTAATTAGTTGTTGAAAAGGATTAGTAAATTTTCATTAAATAGAAAACTTGCTAGCTTGAGGGTGGAAGTTTTCCTTTTTTTTGTGCTACAAATCAAAGGTTGTTCAGATAAGTTTTCTCTTACTACATCTTTCACTGCAATGTATTTATTTTTCATTTGAACATTATATGAAACCACATCTTTCACAGCTTTTCATTTATTTTTCACTCCAGCTTTATAGGAAATGTTTATCATATTTCTTTATTAATGCTAGTTTTTGCTCTCGAATAATTTATTATCAACAATCTCAATTTTCAACCTATGAGTAGCAACCTACTTATGTGTTTGTATAATAGATATTAGATCAATTGGACCGGATGTAATGCGGTATTGCATTCGGTATTGATGCGGATCAAGTCTAATAGTATGTAAGATTTTAAGTTTGTTGGTTTTAATCTATTGTTTATGTTAATTAAGAATAAGAAGAATCTTTAACTCCATATGACTAATGCAGCTTACATCATTAATTATCAATTAACTTTTCAAAGTTTATAAAGCAGAGATTGTATTTAAGACTTGTACATCATATATTAATTAAATTACAAAGTCCTTATCTAAAATCACATTAAAAAGCTATTTAAAAAATGTTAAGGAAAAAGTTTTCAAAGCTCTATTTTACTCGTGTGCGCGCGCTCGTGCACACACACACTCGCACTCGCACTCGCACTCGCACTCGCACTCGCACTCGCACTCGCACTCGCACTCGCACTCGACACACACACACACACACACACACACACACACACACACACACACACACACACACACACACACACACACACACACACACACACACACACACACACACACACACACACACACACACACACACACACACACACACGTTACTTCTACAGTCTTGGAACTCATTCCATTACGTTAAAATTTTAGTTCTGTTGGTGCCGTAATATAGAACTTTGATTAATTTTATCTTGTATACATTAAACGAAAATAGTTTGATTTTTTTCAGGCATCTGCCATATAAAAATATGATTTTTGTGAACAAAGTAAATTTTTGGGGAAAAACTTCCATCGTTGAATAAGGTAACAGAATTTGGCAACGATGTCTAAAAACCAATTCTCTTAAATGCTATACTTTAAATGCAATTATAATTACATTAATATAATACTTTAATTAATTCTTCAAATAAATAAATGAAAAGCTTAGAGGGTGCTATACCCAAATCGTCGACAGGAAAAGTAGTCGACAGGTCAAAGGGCCGACACTTTTGAAAAAAATGTGTCGATCACTTTTCTTTTCAATTTCAACGTGTCGACGTTTTGGAGGGGATTACCCCAAACCGTAGACAGGAAAAATCGTCGACAGGTCAAATCGTCGACAAGCCAAAAACAAAATTTTGCCACGCGTCCAAAACGTAGACAACTTTTTTGTTAAGGTCATTGGGTCGACAACATTTTTTTACAAGTCGGCCAAATCGTCGACACTATAAATCGATATCGATTAATCGAAATATATATATCATCACTCACGGGTCGGGGGGTACGGGGGGCAGAGCCCCCTTTTAGACAAATGTTCGTGTGCCATGCATCTATTAAAATAATATATTAAAAATTAAAAAAAATATATTCATAATTATTATAATAATAAAATTAAAAAATAGGTCTTACATATCGATTGTATCGATATATAAAAAAAATACGATGTTGGTCAAACGGTCGACACAATTTTTTTAGAGTATGGCCAAATCGTAGACAATATATAACTGAATGGAAAACGATAGACAGATTTTTGTCAAAAGTGTCGACGATTTGACCTGTCGACGATTTTTCCTGTCGACGATTTGGGTATAGCACCGTGGACACATGTGAAAAAAAAATGTGTCGGCTGTTTGACCAACATCGTATTTTTTTTTATTTCGATACAATCGATACGTAAGCCTATTTTTAAATTTTATTATTATAATAATTATGAATAGATTTTTTTATTTTTAATATATTATTTTAGTAGATGCATGGCACACGAACATTTGTCTACGGGGGGTTCTGCCCCCCGTAACCCCCGACCCGTGAGTGATGATGATATATATCTTTCGATTAATCGATATCGATTTATAGTGTCGACGATTTGGACGAGTTATAAAAAAAAGTTGTCGGCCCTTTGACCTTACCAAAAAAAAGTTGTCGACGTTTTGGACAAGTGAGAAAAATTTGTTAATGTTTTTTTCAAAAGTGTCAGCCCTTTGACCTGTCGACGATTTGGGGTAATCTCGGCTTAGAGAGGTTTTTCCTTTTACATTCTTGCATTGCTTAGGAAATATTCATTTTCAGAAGTCGTATTGGGTTAAATTGATCGTGTTCAGTTATATTAAGGTAAAGCTAATGCTCCAAGATTTTGTGAAGTGAATATACTTTTATTTAGCTAAATAATAATTAACTAAATTTGATGGTCATTTCCATCTATTGTAAATATTAAGAGAATCTGAAAAGTAAATGGGATGCTATTACTTGCAAACATTTTTAGAGTTACGTAATTTAAGACAACAAAATTAGTTACGTGAGAACAGACAACGTCTTTGCTTATACAGCGTCTTTGGCCGAAATTCCAAGTTTTGAGAGAGAGAGAGAGGAAATTTTAATAGGGTTTGTTATCGGAACTCTTGCACTCTCAAACCCCTGAGCATTTGGTTGCGAACACGATGAGGTGAGGTAATATTGAACAAAATGTAGAAATTTGAATAAAAACTCCGAATGATGCACGAGTTAATGATAAATGGAAGCCTTGCACCAGAACAAATCGATAATTACGTGAAAACACCAACACTATATATATATATATATATATATATATATATATATATATATATATATATATATATATATATATTATATATATATATATATATATATATATATATATATATATATATATATATATATATTATATATATATATATATATATATATATATATACACGAGTACTATGTGTGTGTATGAGTATAATTTAAATTATGGGGGGAAAATTCATAATGATTTTGAAATGTTGAAAATTCATATTGATTATGTATGAATTAGATTTAATATGTTTAGAGGTGCATTTCACCTCCTGTTAATAAAATTAAAAAAGGGTGATTTTAAATTTTTTATATATATATATATATATATATATATATATATATATATATATATATATATATATATATATATATATATATATATATATATATATATATATATATATATATATATATATATATATATATATATATATAAAATGCAACTGAAACAGCCCAGTATTAAAATAAATTATTGGCAAACGTTTTCGGACTGACGTTCCTTTTCAAGCCAAAGTTAAAAAGAGTTAAAACGGAGACCAGCTCCAAGGAAGGTGATTTTAACTTTTTTTTTTTTTTTATTTAACTTTGGCTTGAAAAGGGACGTCAGTCCGAAAACGTTTGCCAATAATTTTTTTAATACTGGGTTGTTTCAGCTGTGTTTTAAATCTGCGGTTATTGCAATATATATATATATATATATATATATATATATATATATATATATATATATATATATATATATATATATATATATATATATATATATATATATATATATATATATATATATATATATATATATATATATATATATATATATATATATATATATATATATATATATATATATAAAATCTCGTCCCTTATCCGTTGTTAATCTATTGAATATAAACCTTTTTTATTTATTGCAAAATAGTCCTGTCGGTCTTGCTCTACTCTATTTTATCGTGGTTCGAATTTTTAAAGATTGTCTCTCTGTAGAATCCTCTGATGGCTTCTGCTTTGTTTATATCCACTAGCGTCCATTGGTCAACTTCGAGATACATCTGTTATCTTTCATTCTTGCAATATGACATGACTAGTTACATTTTAATATGATATCTTATCTGGAATGTTTCGTACGCATTGTCTTTCTTTCATGGGGGTTAGCAGAACATAAATCCTTGTTGAGCTTGTTGCATAATCCTTAATTTGCATGTTGTTGTTTTTAATTTGTTAGGTTCCAAGTTTCTGAACAGGATGTGACTGGTGATAATGTCAACCTGTTAAAAACTTTTCAGGATCTTAAAAATAGAAGATGAAACTATCTCGGTTTGATTCAGTGCACGACCTTTTATTTGGATGGTTTTGATAAGATGTGGCGATAGACAAGTTGGATGTGGTTTCATTCTCAATTCCGATCTCTACTTTTGCATCTTGGTTTTTCTTTTACTATCACTAGGAATTTACTAAAGCTTATGTGGAGACAGACCGATCTGCTCTCGTCATTAAGCTCCAAGAACATTTTTTGTAGTTAACCTAGTGGCTGTTTACAGTAAGCAGAATATTAATGGTAAATCTCACAAGTGTCTTTGATTCCATGATTTGAAGAGCTTTACGGAGAAAAGTATCACCTTGGTGGACCCCTTTTGTAAGGTGGAAAGTTTCATAGTCTTTGTGTATCGTATGAAGGACTCTCGTCAACTTTCTAGTTTGGTAAACATGTTGGATTTGGCTATATTTGGTTTCACCGAAATTATATATATATATATATATATATATATATATATATATATATATATATATATATATATATATATATATATATATATATATATATATATATATATATATATATATATATATATATATATATAAAACGTTGGAGCAATGGTTATTTTAAAGTTTTTCCTTGGTTTCCGAATTGCTTATATATTGCCATAATTATTGAAGTTTTTAATTTAATGTTTTTTTTTTTTGTGTGCACATAGAACGTGTAATTAAAAGGCGATTTATCGCTAGCCTGTAAATTTATTTTGTTTGTTTATCTGTTTGTTTTTAACTATTTATTCTTTTTTTTCGGCGGTTTTTATTACCTTTTTACGCTTTGTACTTTGCTCGGTTTTACGAACAAAAATGCAGTTTTAGACGCCTTAAAATTTTGCTTAGTAAGAACCTAAGTTACTTTAATGTAACAGTAATTCTTCATGTTACGACTCTCTCTTATGTAGAACAGGCCTTCTCTTTCTTTACCACTAACTCTACTCCTTTTTTCCATAATAATAATAATAATAATAATAATAATAATAATAATAATAATAATAATAATAATAATAATATAATAATAATAATAAATTGTTAATTTGCAGGTGAGTCGGTGTGAGCAAACTTATGGAACTGCGCAATAGTAATATATATATATATATATATATATATATATATATATATATATATATAATATATATATATATATATATATATATATATATATATATATATATATATATATATATATATATATATATATATATATATATATATATATATATATATATATATATATATATATATATATTTTTTTTACTTACAACCTTTCCCACAATCGTGGGGTGGTATCTATCGCAGGCCACATCCATCCAAATACTCACCCCTTTACAAATCTTTTCCATTCATTCCTATCCTCTGTCAACCGCACACCCTCCTCCCAATTCTTTCCTCTATCCCTTAACAGCTCCCTGACATTACTCATCCAGCTTCCCCTCGGTCTCCCCCTATCTCTTACACCCTCCACTTCTGAAACAAATACCTTTTTAGCCAATCTCTCTTCATTCATCCTACAAACATGTCCAAACCATCTCAGCATACTTTGTTCAGCTCTCTCAACCAAGCTCTTTCTCCATTCACACATTTCCTTTTTTCTAACATTCCTGATTCTATCTCTTCTACCAACTCCACAAATCGCTCTTAGACCTTTCATTTCGAAAACTTCTATTTTTTTCCCTCTTTCTAGCGTTCAACCTCCATACTTCACTCCCATACATAACCCCTGGTATACAACATCCCTCAAACATTCTCACCTTCACATCCCTTGGTAACCTTCCTCTATCCCAAATATCCCTCAAACCGCCTAACACCTTCTCCACTTCTCTTATTCTATGACAAACTTCATCACTCATATTTACATCAACCTCTCCAAAAATCACCCCCAGATACTTAAATACAGTGACTATCTCCAATTTCTCCCTACCTACTTTAATTTGTAAATCATCATCTTCCTCAACCACACCCCTCTCTCCTCCCTCCCCATTTTTCATCCACAGCACTTTACTCTTACCCGCATTTACTCTTAAACCCAAATCATCACAACCCTTTACAAACTCATCCACCAATACTTTCAAATTTTCATGTGTTTCAGCCAAAAGTACCACATCATCCGCATACATCAATACATTTGCATCCAACATACCAACATGTTCCCTCATTCTCACCCCTTTCCCTATCCTATCCATTTTACTAACCACTTTATTAATAAATAAATTAAATAACCCCGGAGACATTACGCAACCCTGTCTCAGACCATTATTTACATAAAAAAACTCAGTCTCCATTCTATTCACTCTCACACATGCCCTGCTATTCCGATATGAAGCTCTTATACCTTCCCGTACTTTCTACTCAATATCATACTCATTCAGGACCTCCCACAGCTTATTCCTGTCTACCCTATCGTAAGCTTTTTCAAGATCCATAAAGCACATGTACACATCCTTCTTTTTCTCTCTACTTTTCTCTTCAATCATTCTTAATGTAAAAACCTGATCCATACAACCCCTTCCTTCTCTGAAACCTCCTTGTTCCTCTCCTATTAACCCATCCATTCCTACCCTATTCATCCCTACCTTATCCCCCTATAACTCCCACACTCAAACTTATCACCCTTACCTTTATACAAAGGAACCACACATGCATCCTGCCAATCTTGTGGTACCACACCCGATGTCAAACATAAATTAAATAATCTTAACATCCACTCTACCACACTCACACCCCCTTCCAACAGCATTTCCCCACTTATTCCATCCAAACCCGTAGATTTACCTCTTTTCACTTTCCTCAAAGCTTTACCTATTTCTTCTATAAGGATTATCCCCTCAGACTCATCCACCATCCCTCCCCTATCCCTCATCTACACTCCTACCTCCCCTCACATTTAACAACCTACTAAAATACTCCATCCATCTTGCTCCAACCTCCCTTTCTTCCTGTCTTATTTCTCCGTCTAAGCCCTTTATTCCCCCTCCTCTCACCTCCCCTTTATTCCTTGCCTTATTCACCTCCTTCCAAAACATCTTATTCCTTTCTCTAAATCCCTCCACTATTTTATTACCCCATTTTATATCTGCTCTTTCTTTCGCTCTTCTTACCTCTCTTTTAGCAATCCTCTTTTTATCTTTATAAGCCTCCCAATCCTCTATCTTATTTGGACCCAAAAATTTTTCAAAAGATGTCTTTTTATCTCACAACAATACTCACCTCCTCACACCACCATTCACTTCCTTTTCTTTTACACCTCCCTCCCACCCTTCTTATCCCACAAACATTCTTTGCACTTATATATATATATATATATATATATATATATATATATATATATATATATATATATATATATATATATATATATATATATATATATATATATATATATATATATATATATATATATATATTATTTTTTTTTTTTTACAGAACGCCACCACTCACGGGCAGAGCCCTTTTCAAGGAGGGGGCACACACACATGCACAAAGCTCATTCAAACACACACACACACACCTAACGCACAGCCCTCAGGTGGGCGCAGACGGAAGCCTTGAAGAGTGGAAGATTAAATACAGGAGGAAAAATAAATGATGGTAGAGAGTTCCACAGAATAGAGGTGGCTGGAAAGGAGGAGGTACCACAACGGGCTAGCCTGGGATTTCCTACGTCCACACAAAATTGGTGCGAAAGCAGGGCACCCCTTGTGCAACGAGGACGACGCAACGGTGGAGGAATGCGAGAGGCCAATTCCCTCGAGCACCTGCCATTGTAGTACCTGTAGAAAAGAGATAGCGCGCCAACGTCACGTCGCAGAGACAGAGGGTCAAGTGAGTTTGAAAGTAGGGGACAGTTTATTAATCTCTTAGCTTTAGACTCAACCCTATCCAGAAGAGAGGAGGAGCCGGAGCCCCCCCCAAATGTGAGAACAGTACTCCATACAAGGACGAATAAGACCCTTATATATTTGGAGTAACTGCTCAGAAGAAAAAAATTCTCGCAATCTGAACAGGACTCCCAGCTTCTTAGAGGCCGCTTTAGCAACCATTGTAATATGTGGTTTCCAAGACAGTTTGTTGTTTATGTTTAGACCAAGAATGTTAATGTTATTTACAGGTGAGACGGAGAGCCATCGAAGAGGATAGGAAAGTTAGGAGGTGTTTTTGAGAGGGAGATGTGAAGAAGTTGAGTTTTTAAAAAGTTGAATTTCACAAGGTTGCTATGACCCCACCGGGAAATCCCATCCAGATCGGCAAGAATAGAATCGGAAAGTTGAAGACGAGAAGCAAGTCTAGAAGTAAAAAAGGGAGCAGATTTGAAATGAGTAGAAGAATGCAGAGTTGAATCATCAGCATAAGAGTGAACAGAGTTAGAAGTGCAGTGGAGAAGATCGTTAATGAAAAGTAAGAATAAGGTTGGAGATAAAACAGAACCTTGAGGAACACCACAGTTGACAGAAAAGGAGGAAGAGGTCGCTCCATCTACAACTGCCGAAATGGAACGATCTGAGAGAAAACTAGACAAGAGTAAGCAAAGGGAAGGAGGAAACCCAAAGGAAGGGAGCTTAGAGAGCAGTGACGCATGCCATACCCGGTCGAAAGCCTTGGATATGTCAAGCGCCACCACACAAGACTCCCCGAAGTCCCTAAGGGCAGAAGACCATAGATCAGTAAGATAGGAAAGTATGTCACCAGTTGACCTCGAGCGACGAAAGCCATACTGGTGATCAGAGAGAAGAGAATGAGACTCCAAATGATCCAGGAAATGAGAGTTGAGGAGAGTTTCAAAAATTTTAGATAGAACACAAGTGAGAGCTATAGGTCGATAGTTAGAAGGGTCAGAACGGCTACCTTTTTTCGGGATCGGCTGAACAAACGCACGCTTCCAGCATAGAGGAAAAGTATTAGTATTAAGGCATAGAGAGTAGAACTGAACGAGGACAGGGGCCAACTCGGAAGCACACTCCCTCAGAACACGAGGGGGAATGCCATCCGGGCCACTGGCCTTCCTGACGTTCATAGATTTCAGGATCCCATGCACCCGATCATGAGTAATTATAGGTAGAGGCATGGGACACCTGAGAGGAGAAGGAGTAGGAGGAGGGATGCCAGAATATATATATATATATATATATATATATATATATATATATATATATATATATATATATATATATATATATATATATATATATATATATATATATATATATATATATATATATATATATATATATATATATATATATATATTTTTTTCGGTCACTATATCAACTGTTTGTATACGGCCACCGTTTATCCCTCAATTCTTATAAGAGTAAAGTTCCTTAGTCTTGTTCTATCTCTTTCTCCCCTCCCCTTTTTCATTACTGACTCTATTTCACCATAACCCACTCACTCTTAATGCAAATATTCTTATTTTTATTTTTATTTTTGAAAACCTTGCACAGCCTCAGTTTGCAGATTCAAATAAGGTGGTCTTGAAGCTACGGACTCCTGATTTTTCTAATTCAGAAAGGGCATTCACATGGTTTTTTTTCTCTCTTAGAAACACAATTCATTCATTGAAGTACTCGAAAACATCTTCCACCGAATAATAACAAATTGGAAAACATAACTCAAACTTTTCAATGTCCTAAATTTAGAGTTTCCTTTCTCGTCATCCTTCTTGGAAGGATCACATTATTTCTATTAGGTAAGTTTCTTCTTTTTCAGAAATCGACACGCTACCATCGTTGCATAATATGTGTAGGGTGTCTTCCGTTATTATTTGAAGTACATGTTACAATAAATGGTTTATTTCATTCGCACAACTTTTCTTGAAAGGATTGATTCAAAGGATGACCTTACGTCACTCTCAACTTTCCCACTCACTAATTCTCTCCATTGTTTTCTGGTCTCAAATTTATTTCGTCGCTTCCCTTATGTCTTTACTAACATACAGTAGCCATTGCTCTTCTGCATTCATTAGTTTATCCTCGCTTGATGAGGGCTTCTCTCATTTATCTTTCTATACAAGATTCATTTCTTTTTGTTCAACACTTCTGAGAATTGCCTCTACTTCCACTCCTTTCGTATACCCTACTGGTAAATTCGGCAACTTTATTTTCATCACTTCTTTTACCTACACGCTTTAATGTGCCTAGTTGATTAGGGCACATTTGGTGTTTTTAATTTGAATGAAGTTTTGATTTTTTTAATCTGCTGGGTGTATTGTAAACGTTTTCACCTTTTTGCTTCAGCGTGTATATATATATATATATATATATATATATATATATATATATATATATATATATATATATATATATATATATATATATATATATATATATATATATATATATATATATATATATATATATATATATATATATATATATATATATATATATATATATATATATTATATGAAAAATTCTTAAGAAAATTTTTGCAAGATAGTGAACATAAATCTGTAGCACACCGAAACCATTTTACGCTTCATTAACATTTTTTTTTTTTTTTTTTTATAGAAAGTCATTTTTCTGAGCTGTTTTTGGCAAGAACTTCATTGTTCTTCCTTAATTTTTTAATGGACTAGCAAAAATTATGAAGCACCAAACAAATTCCCTCTATATATATATATATATATATATATATATATATATATATATATATATATATATATATATATATATATATATATATATATATATATATATATATATATATATATATATATATATATATATATATAGTTGCTTGTTCTGTATAGGGGTGTTGTTCGCCCCTGTATGGAGTATGTGTCACACATCTGGGGTGGTTCCAATCACACAGCTCTCCTAGAAAAGGTGGAGTCTAGGGCTTTTCGTCTTATCAACTCTCCTGCTCTCACTAATTCTCTCCAATCTCTTTCTGCCCGTCGAATTGTTGCGTCACTCTCTCTATACTATCGCTATTACAATGGACACTGCTCTTCTGAACTCTCTCGTCGCATACCTCCTCCACTGAGAAGGGCTCGTGCGACTCGACTTTCTACACAGTCTCATCCTTTCTCTGTCCAACTCTCTGACCCCAGACTTAACCGCTATACTCTGTCCTACATGTACTCTGCTGGTAAAGTCTAGAACACACCCCCTTCTTCTATTTTTCCAACTTCCTATGACTTACACACCTTCAAACGTCGTGTATCAGGTCACGTTGGCCTTTAATTTGACCAGGCTTCCGTCTTTCCCCTAACTCTGGTGGAATTTTAGTAGCCCTCTGGCCTTTGCCCACCAGAGGATATATATATATATATATATATATATATATATATATATATATATATATATATATATATATATATATATATATATATATATATATATATATATATATATATATATATATATATATATATATATATATATATATATATATATATGTAAAAGGTGGAGTTTAGGGCTTTTCGTCTTATCAACTCTTCCGCTCACACTAATTCTCTCCAATCTCCTTCTTCCCGTTGAATTGTTGCGTCACACTCTCTCTATACTATCGTTATTACAACGGACACAGCTCTTCCGAACTCTCACGTTGCATACCGAACTCTCTCGTTGCATACCTCCTCCACAGAGAAGTGCTCGTGCGACACGCCTTTCTATACAGTTTCATCCTTTCTCTGTCCATCTTAACCGCTATGCTCAATTTTGGTAAAGTCTGGAACAAACACTTTTTATCTGTTTTCCCAACTTTCTTTGATAACTTGCACTTTCAAGAGCCCTGTATCAGTACATGTCGGCGTTTAACAATCTTGTTGAAGTATTGCCGCAACTCTTTTTAAAATTGGAGGCCTCTGGCCATTGCCCACCAGAGGGAACTATATATATATATATATATATATATATATATATATATATATATATATATATATATATATATATATATATATATATATATATATATATATATATATATATATATATATATATATATATATATATATATATATATATATATATATATATATATAATTTTGTTGGAATTAGTGGCGCTCATGAAGGCTGTAATTAAAGCCATTCTAAATACAAAAAGATAATTACGCGAACGAGAATGATTTCATCTACTTGAATGGAGAGGCACCGCAAGACAAAAAAAGGAGAGCTAAATAATACCATGGATGATAATGATCACCATTTGTTTGCTTTTCGAATAGGAATAGAAGGAACAGCTCGTAGGAGTGGATGGGGGATAATACGATAGGGTGCTGCAATTTGCCTTTATTATTATTATTATTATTATATTATTATTATTATTATTATTATTATTATTATTATTATTTTATTTAAAAAAAAATTTTTTTTTTTGCATTTCGTTAACGAAAAACTTTATTAATCGAGATAAAAGATGCTCACACATTCTCCTACTGTACATGGTACGTTTGATTGTTAAATTCCAATGTAATGTAATTGTGTGTGTGTATGTATGTGCGCGCTTACTTGCATGTGTATTTGTGGCTTTCGGTTTTATTTTAAGTTTCAATCAATTTGATGATTCTCTGATTCCCATTGAAGTAGCTCTGCGCTCTTATTTTGCAATTTCATTCTTTCCTCTTTTGGCATTTTTTATATACTGTTGTTTGTTTGGAGCTTTTCTAACTTTACTCTTTGTTTATTTTCTTTCATTACCTTTATTTTGTGGAGAAGTGAAATTTAAAAAAAAAAGGGAATTTTCCAAATGAATCTTTAAAAACATTTTCTGTTACTCTGGAGTCATTTACACCTATATTTACAAAGTATCACAATAAATTAAATAAAATATAATAGTGATGTTCCGCCAAAATCTCTTAACATTCACCACATTGGAGTCAATATGGTTTTTGGATATATGATCAGAATACATGGCATAGGAAATAATAATATGCTTTTCATTAATTAGTATTTGGAAGTTGAAACTATCGTTAAAGTTTAAAATGTATCTGACGGTAATATTTGAAGTACTCGTGACTGGTGACTCAAGAAGAGTTAATAGGGTGCTTAATTATACAAGTACAGCAAGTTCATTGTTTGAGTACAGGGCTTTAGATTCCACAAATAGTTATACGTTCTCCATACTTCTTTTATTAAACTCGATTTTTTTATTTTTTTTAAATTTTTTATTTATTTTTTTTTATTTTTTTAAATAAATCGGTTACATATTTTTCATGGTTGGGACTTTATAGAGTTTGATTGTACACAATTGGATCTTATTATTATTATTATTATTATTATTATTATTATTATTATTATTATTATTATTATTATTTTTTACTGTGAAAAGTAAGATATTTGTCATAAAGTTAATTAAAAAAAGTTTTGGTTGACGAAATTTACATATATTTATGAAATGCTTTTAATTTAATCAAAGTTGCATTTTTGTATTTGTAAAATTG
>SEYY01022860.1:17500-27500 GCA_009176605.1 Armadillidium nasatum | reverse complement strand
GAGCCTATCCTGAAACATTGTAAAGTACTTCCATACTGCTGAAGCTGATATTTTAACCATATTGATTGAAAGTATAAAAAAAATAATAATTTTTAAATAATGTAGCTAATTGATTCAAGTTTGATACATAACAATGATATACAATGATATGTATAAATATAGGTTATATTGAAAATTTTATATTTTACATATTTTCAAACTTTACTTTGTGGGCTTATACAGTATATAAATCACCATTATGAATCAAAAAAAATTTTATTTTTTATTTTTGGACTTTTTATTATACTAAATCTGAAATTTTCTGACATTTTTCCGGAGAAAATGCATATAATCATTAATTTAAGTGAATGTTGGCTATTCTACGCCTTTCTTATAATTAAATAAACCTCAATTAACTTTATATCTAATTTTTTTTAACCTAAAATTTTAGTGCTTTTGACCTCTTTACAAATTTTAGGCAACCCCGGCCCCGGCTAAATTTGGGTGACCCCGGCCCAGGCCTACCCCGGCAAAATTCCAGCCCCGGTCGGTCCATATATATATATATATATATATATATATATATATAATATATATATATATATATATATATTATATATATATATATATATATATATATATATATATATATATATATATTATTATATATATTTATATGCGGATGCGGATGTTATTTAATAATGCATGAATTTCGAAAATTCGGATTGATGCGGATGCGGATGTTATATATATATATATATATATATATATATATATATATATATATATATATAATATATATAATAATATATAATAATATATATATATATTTTATAAATTAATGCGGCATACCGCATAATCCGCATGTTTCCGCATCCGCATCCGCATCCGCAAATTAGAAAATATGACATCCGAATACTAATATGTATAAATATATAGTAATATATATATATATATATATATATATATATATATAATCAAGAAGGGTGAAAAGAACTAATCGGATTGGTTTAGCATAAGTGGATTGAGAAGGGGTTTGTAATATTCCATTTATTTATCTATTGATGAAATGTTTACTTAGAAAAATGAGAGAGAAGGAAGAGTATTACTTGAGAAATATGGATGGTGAATGTGAAGTGAATGTTTTACTTTTGCAGATGATGCGGCATGTGTTGGTGGCAGAATCTGGAGAAAAAATGAGAATACTTGTGAGAGAGTTTGAAAGGAAATGTGCAAACACGAGATTGAAATTCAATCCAGGGAAGAGTAAAGTTATGAGGATTGGAGGTGGGGATGAGGAAATGTGGAGGGAGGAATTGGTTTGTAGAAGTGTGAGAATGGAAACTTGAGGAGGTGAATGAATTCAAATATCTAGTAATGTTGGGTGGAAGGTAAGGGTGGACGGAAAAAAAATAAAGAACAGAGTGGTAGAAGGAATGAAAGTATTGGGGGCCTAAGAAAAGTATGGAAGAAAGGAAAAATTTCGAAAGAAATAAAGATAAGAATGTTTGAATGTATGTGTTCACCTTCTGTATTGTATGTGTGTGAAACATAGACGATAAGTGCTCGGTCGAGAAAAAGTTTCAATGTCTTTGAGATGAAAGATTTGAGAGCGATATATAAATTGAGAAGGATTGATAGGATTATAAATGAAAGAATAAGGGAGATGTGTAAATGGAAGAAGGGTTAATATCGAGAGGAGGGTGTGCTAAAATGGTTTGGACATATGTGAAGAATGAAAGAGAACAGAATGGTTGGCAAGGTACGTAGATCCGATGTAGATAGGGGAAAGGTAGGGGGAGGGGAAGGCCGAAGTGGAGATGGATGGATGGAGTGAGAGTGATTTTGATGGAAGGAATTTGAGTTTAGACGAGGGTAGAAGATTTGTGGAGACAGAGATGGAGGGAGGTGGTGAAAGGTTGAAAGGTAAGAATAGGTTATGTTTGTAAGGAATTGTGGCGGGCACCACCTCACGAAAGTGGGAAAGGTGATAGTGAATATATATATATATATATATTATATATATATATATATATATATATATATATATATATATATATATATATATATATTATATATATATATATTATATATTAATATTATATCCGCATCCGCATTTAAATGCGGATGCATCCGCATCCGCATCCGCATTTTCAAAATTTATCCGCATCCGCATGAATTTTCAAAAATTCACCGGCATCCGCATCCGCACTTTCGAAAAAATTCAAATCCGCATCCGCATCCGGCATCCGCACTTTCCAAATTTCAAACATCCGCATCCGCAAATTGGAAAAATATGACATCCGATCCACACTTATATATATATATATATAATATAATATATATATATATATATATTATATAATATATATATATATATATATATATATTATATATATATATATATATATATATATATATTTCACTATCACCTTTCCCACTTTCGTGAGGTGGTGCCCGCCACAATTCCCTTACAAACATAACTATTCTTACCTTTCAACGCTTTCACCACCTCCCTCCATCTCTGTCTCCACAAATCTTCTACCCTCGTCTAAACTCAAATTCCTTCCATCAAAATCACTCTCACTCCATCCATCCATCTCCACTTCGGCCTTCCCCTCCCCCTACCCTTCCCCTATCTACATCGGATCTACGTACCTTGCCAACCATTCTGTTCTATTTCATTCTTCACATATGTCCAAACCATTTTAGCACATCCTCCTCCTCTCTATCAATTACACCCTTCTTCCATTTACACATCTCCCTTATTCTTTCATTTCTAATCCTATCAATCCTTCTCAATTTATATATCGCTCTCAAATCTTTCATCTCAAAGATATTGAAACTTTTTCTCGACCGAGCACTTATCGTCTATGTTTCACACACATACAATACAGAAGGTGAACACATACATTCAAACATTCTTATCTTTATTTCTTTCGAAATATTTCCTTTCTTCCATACTTTTCTTAGGCCCCCCAATACTTTCATTCCTTCTACCACTCTGTTCTTTATTCCTTTTTCCGTCCCACCCTTACCTTCCACCCAACATTACTAGATAGATATTTGAATTCATTCACCTCCTCAAGTTTCCATTCTCACACTTCTACAAACCAATTCCTCCCTCCACATTTCCTCATCCCCACCTCCAATCCTCATAACTTTATTCTTCGCTGGATTTAATTTCAATCTTGTTTGCACATTTCCCTTCAAACTCTCTCACAAGTATTCTCATCTTTTCTCCAGATTCTGCCACCAACACATGCCGCATCATCTGCAAAAAGTAAAACATTCACTTCACATTCACCCTCCATATTTCTCAACGTAATACTCTTCCCTTCTCTCTCCATTTTTCTAAGTAAACCATTCATCAATAGATTAAATAACATGGAGATATTACAAACCCCTGTCTCAATCCCACTCCTATGCTAAACCAATCCGATAGTTCTCTTCCTCTCACTCTTGATCTATATATATATATATCTATATATATATATATATATATATATATATATATATATATATATATATATATATATATATATATATATATATATATATATATATATATATATTAGTGATGGATCGGATGTATTTTCTAATTTATATGCGGATGTCGAATTTTTGAAAGTGCGGATGCGGATGCGGATGTTGAATTTTTTGAAAGTGCGATATGAAAATCGGATGCGGATGTTGCGAAATGCGGATGCGGATGTTGAATTTTCAAAAATGCGTATGCGGATGCGGATGCAGATGTTGATTTTTGTGCGGATGCTCCGCATCCTCGCATGCGGATGCGGATGCCATCACTATATATATATATATATATATATATATATATATATATATATATATATATATATATATATATATATATATATATATATATATATATATATATATATATATATATATATATTATATATATATAGACGATGAGATGACCCTTGAAACAATTTCATTTCAACGAAATCTGTTATTACTGATTATTATTATTATTATTATTATTATTATTATTATTATTATTATTATTAGTATTATTATTATTAGTATTAGTATTTCTATTATTTATTTATTTATTTATCTGTTTTTATTCCATAGAATAACTTTTGAAAATTACGTTACGATTGTGTAATATAGCATTGTGATACATTTAAGAAACTTCCAAAAGAGCTTCTACAAAGTTTGCCTTTTCTTTGTTTTATTTCATCGCACAAAATAGAGGAAAGGAAGAAAATTTTCATATTTAAATAGAAAACGTTGTCAAGTCAAACTTTAAGATGTTTTTTTTTTTAAGACCAAGTAACCTATTATTATTACTACTATCAATAACCATAATGAAAATGAAAAAAAAAAAAACATTTACTTTCACGTTGAATGTTTTAAATTCTTTTCAGGTACTTAAAATTACGTAACGTATATAAATTAATTATTAATATATTAACTATGAAATAAAATGCCATTAATTAATGTTCTTGAGTGTTTATAAAAAATTTAATTTCTTTAAAAGCCTTTCTTGAGTTTGCGATTCTGAAGAGTTTATTTTTCTGTTTTTCGTTCTCTAAAAAGGGCATTTTCCCCTCTTTGTAAAATAGTCTTAAAGTCGTTGATTCAGCCTCTCGATTTAGCGCTCTCTCAATCGATGAAAAGAAGGGGAATTGGTTATTTTATGGGTTTAATTAAGGAGATTCGAACAGGTTTTCCCAATGAATGGGGGCTAAATTTCTTTTAATAAGTCGTTGCAACGCTCAAATTGCGTGATGGAACTCTTCGTGTTTTTCATGTGGCGAAGCAGTTATAGATAGTTAATTATAATAGACTTGCCTGCCTTTAGTTGGTTTCGTTCGACAAATTTAACCATAAAAATGGATCGATGTCCAATTTTATTGAAATATTTTTTTAAGTTTTGTTAATTTTCCATAAATAAATTAATATTTGGGTTCGCATGTGGTTTTAATGGTATGCTTCCTCTTCATCTTACCATTGCACCGTGACAATCATTGGTGCACTATTTAAACATAAATGCCAATACTTCTATAGTGCTCTTTGTTTTTAATTGGAAATTTCGGTACTTGATAATAAATTTTA
Organism: Armadillidium nasatum; assembly: GCA_009176605.1. Lineage (NCBI taxonomy): Eukaryota > Metazoa > Arthropoda > Malacostraca > Isopoda > Armadillidiidae > Armadillidium > Armadillidium nasatum. The sequence continues at coordinate 22,433 of SEYY01022860.1, read as the reverse complement.
TAATATAATAAAAATCATAAGAAATCGTAATGGAAATCGTGTAAATAATAGATTAGTTTTATTTTAAATATTAGTAATGTTACCTTAAAATTCGATGGTTGATTGTAATCTGTGTGTGTTAACGAAAGTATGTGTGTGTATTCTCATGTTTATATGTTTGTCTTTTTAAAAAAAGTTATCGGATCGGATTTTAATCCCGTTGATAAAAGCGCTCATAATCCTTTAGGCTCATAAAAAAAAAAAATATATATATATATATATATATATATATATATATATATATATATATATATATATATATATATATATATATATATATATATATATATATATATATATATATATATATATATATATATATATATATATATATATATATATATATATATATATATATATATATATATATATATATAAGCATTTGACAGAAATATGGAAGCACCAGGTAAATGCAGGTATTTATTTCTTAACATGGTGTGGGACCACCTTTCACATTCATTACTGTCTGAATTTTTATAGGATTATACAAATATAGTTAATGAATGGTGCGTAATGTTATTATAAAATTCTTCATGAAAAACTAAACAAAGTTGCTGGTGGTGGATAGTAATTTCAATCCTGTTCTCCATTACTGACGAGGGGATTTATGGTAATAGTATTAAATTGCTTTTGTGTAATCCCTGGTAATTAGTTACATTAATGTTAATGGTGATAATAGGGCCTGGAGAATACCAAGATATGTTTGCCCAAAGCATGCTTCCACAGGTAACAGGTAAACCCAACCAGAGTTGGGGAACAGTGTGAAGGTCAATTCATCTGATCAAAGGGGGATTTCTATTTGTTGGCAGTTCAGTTCTTATGAGAGTTATACCACTTTCTTTTTGGCATTCACGTCATTTACTAGAGGTTTGACGATTGCTGCACGCACGTGAATATTCAGCCTATGGAGTTTTTCTCACTGTTTTTGAGCTATCATAGCTTAAAAAACTGGTATTAAGCTCATAAGTAACTTTACAGTTGTTGTTTTCATATATTTGGTCACAATCCTTCGCAATGCTCGTCCGTTTCTGTCACCCAATATCTACTTACATACATGCATTTGTTTATCATTTGATGATTTTTCAGGAAGCATATTTGCTCATTACTTTGGATACGGTACCTCGTTAAAAACCAGATAACATTGCCACTTTGCTCATATAAACACCTGCATTGCCACTTTGCTGACATATCACACCTGCAAGGCGAGCACCAAATATTTATCCTCTTTGAAATTCTGTAAGTTTGGACATACCGCACTTGTATAAGCACAGAATGTTAACCAACAACAACTAACGCGCGATCTTTACAGACATTATAGGCTGCTTATAACACGTGAAACACCAGTTCCTCTAACTCCTTTTTCGATTCTCATAGTAGACGTCTATAATATACGTGTATTCTTTGTTTCTTCAGTTTCCATACTTCTAAAAAGGGGTTATATTCTATGTCTCACAAACCATAATTCTTCTGACTAACTATTCGGCACCATTATCCACTCAACTTTAATTTCTTTAAAATTATTTGCTCTTCATTTTCTTATTAACTTTCTCTTCAGCAAACCGTGTCCTCTTAAGAACGTCTTCACTCTTTCATACTTGCTTACTCTATATAGGTGTGTTGTCCCTTCTAAAAAATCTTCCCCATCACTCAATGGGTATCTTGTAGGTTACCCAGATGGTCATATATATATATATATATATATATATATATATATATATATATATATATTATATATATTATATATATATATATATATATATATATATATATATATATATATATATATATATATATATATATATATAGTAAATCTTCCAAGTATTATTTATATTATTTTTATTTTTCTTTTTTTTTAAAAAAAAAAAATTTTTTTTTTTTTAATTTGTAAATAATTTTAAATATAATTAATAATACGTCAGAAATTGAATTTTATATATATATATATATATATATATATATATATATATATATATATATATATATATATATATATATATATATATATATATATATATATATATATATATATATATATATATATATATATATATATATATATATTACATTATGGATTATATATTCATTGGTTGCAATCTTTTTGGTACACCTGTGGTGAAATCTTTGTTTAATCAAGAGAAAAGTTACGCTCTTTAATAATAATAATAATAATAATAATAATAGTAATAATAATAATAATAGTAATAAATTTTCATTTTCTTTAGCAAAACCTTTTTCTCGTAACATATTTGTATTGGTTTAAAAGATACACTTTTAATAAATAATAATAATAGTAATAATAATGATTTCATTGTTATTTTTAATAATTTTCATTATTATTTATATTTTTGCGATTATTATTATTATTATTATTATTATTATTATTATTATTATTATTATTATTATTATTATTTACTATGCATTATTATTATTTGGCAGTATGTTAAAGAATTACTACTTTAATCTCATGATATTTTTACTGCAAATACTCCTCTTCACATATAAAGGGGGAAAATCCTTCTCTCAAGTCCGTTAAAAAAAAAAGAAAATATTTGGTATGTCGAATTAATATTTTTTATTATTATTATTATTATTATTATTATTATTTTATTATTATTATTATTATTATTGCTTTTCTGAACTTCCTTTATGAGATTCTGAACCTCTTTTCATTTTCTCCTTTAAAAACTGCGCTCATAACCCCGAGACTTTTACTATTAACCCCGAGACTTTTGTTTACCTAATCTTCAAGAGCAATAATTGAAAGCATCATCTCCGTAAAAGCCACTTAACAGTCTATCAACGACCAATGATTTTTAATTGAATACGATTTAGAAATGCCAATGAACTTTATAAAGCTAATAATAATGTATTTATGGATTATATGGACTTAATTGGCCTCTTTGTTTCGACTTTGTGTACTCTGTATACTTTGTATTTTTTACGCAATTACTCGTGCACACACGCGAATTCATTTAAGTTGGAATGGTATAGTATTATTTGCAACATTGAAAATTTTACGAAAGTTTATTAAAAAAATTTAACGTACTTTACAGTTTGTTTTGATTTACGCCTTTCTTTATATCTTTCAAAAACAATTTTCTTTGCATTTCATAATTTTAAAAAGATACTATTTTAGAATCACAGTTGCGGGTATTGGAACAAAGGGTTTGATAGTCGAATATGAACAGTTTGTGAAATTACAATTGAAAGAAAACTTTTTTTGAAAGGGATTGTTTTTGGAAATCTCATCCAAAAGTATGAAAATGCAGTGAAAATTATTGTAGGTAGAAAATTGAATAACATTTAGAATTGTAGATGAAGTAAAAATGGTCACGTTCATGTTACATTAAACTCATGAACGTACTTAAAGTTGCTATTCTAGTTTGCAGTGTTCTTTTGAATACTAATTTCTTACTAATCATGTTAATTCGATCATCTCAAGATATTCACATAGAGAGGATTACCTCAGAAGATCTTCTTCTGAAGTTGCATTTATGACAGGTTTTAAGGACTTTGTCTTCTTCGTTCTCTTTTATTCCAACTCGACTATGGAGCTTTGTTAAGAATTTGATATTGGATTCTACTTCTCTTCAATTACCTCTATTTCGGCTTCAAAGTTAAATAGAGTAAAGAATAAACAAAGTACCATTCTTTTTTATTGTTAAATATATCAAATTTTTTGTTATTAGAGAAACAAAGGTAGCCCAGTTGAATGAGTTTTCCTTTCTTTCAAGTTTTAAGAATATCCCAATACATAAATGCGCGCTCGAGCACGCACTCATGCACGCTTAAATTTACGTATGCACTCACACATACACACAAGCATATATATATATATATATATATATATATATATATATATATATATATATATATATATATATATATATATATATATATATATATATATATATATATATATATATATATATATATATATATATATATATATATATATATATATATATATATATATATATATATATATATATATATATATATATATATATATATATATATATATATAATTACTCATTTAAAAAGTTTGTACTGGCACGTGAAAATGTTGTAGAAATTAGTTTATACTATACGAGCGTAAAATGTGTTTGAAGAGTAACGATTTTGGCCGAGACACACCCAAACGTGCTAGCTCAATTCTTTGTGTTTTTCAGTTTACACATTCATAATGTTTGTAAAAGTTTGTTTAGAATTCCGTCATCTCTTTTCATATAAATAAGAAATAATAATAATAAAAAGAAGAAATAGTCAAATATTATTAGGCAAAGAGTAAGAAAGAGAACTTCTTAAAACTCCGAAGAAACATGGATTTAGGAAAGAAAGATCTGAACAAAGTTGAAAATTTTAATTTTTGAGGCAGAAAAGCCTTGGAGGTGTTGTTGGGGTTTGGGTTGGAAATTCGTTAGTATTATTACTGAAAGATTTTTTAATACTAAAATTGAAATTAAAAATTAAAGAAGAATTTTAGAAAAATAGCCTTTAAGTTGTCTTAGAAATAGTAGTTTGATAATGATTATTATTGAACTTGTTTGTAAACCCATAGTTTTCTCTTTTTTGCATTTGTTCCTTTCCCGATTTTTCTCATCTTTGTATTAGTAATTTTTTTTTTTTTTATAGAAATGATTAGTACTTCGTTTCTTAGAATTGTACTTGAACCTTTCATCTTCAAAAGTCTCTGCAGTCGTTACATAATTTTAAAAACTCAAGAAATTTAGAATTGAATTCAGTTAGTGTTTATTTCCGTTCTTACAATTATTGTCTATTCTAGTCATTTGCTTGAATATTATTATTATTATTATTATTATTATTATTATTATTATTATTATTATTATTATTATTATTATTATTATTATGTAGAAAGTACTATTTTCAGTAA
>SEYY01022860.1:0-12500 GCA_009176605.1 Armadillidium nasatum | reverse complement strand
TTGCCTTTTTTTTTTGTTGACTTTATTAAGAAATCATTCATAAATTATGAAACATTAGCATATTACAATTGACTCATTATTAATACAAATACTACAAATACATACATACAAATTGCATAAAAATACTACTAAATTTTGGCAGTTTTCCTTGTTTTCTGTTTATACTGTTGCCTCTTCAATTCATGTTGTCTTCTATCTAAGCTCTCAAGCTCATCAGTATTTAAAGTTCAATACTCTTAAGTTATAATGCAGTAACATAAGAGTTTCCTCATTTTCAGGACACAGCCTTTTCCTTGTAGGTTCATAGTACTAAAAAGTCTTTCACTCTCAACAGATGATGGTGGTGCGCTTAGATATTTTGAAGCCAAATTGCTCAATATTGGTAAAGTCTCCCGTATCTTTTTCCACCAAAGTAATGGGTCTTCGCTCCTTTGAAGTATTGGTAGAGTTAAATATTGATCCAGTTCCTTTGCGCATCTACGAGTAACAGATTTACTCCTCTTGGGTTTGGGTTGCACATCTGTTGTACTTGCAACGTCTAAGTCTGAATTTATTTTCATAGGCTTATTTGACTCAAAATCATCTAACAGTTTTGAAAGGAAAACAGTTTTAGGTACACTTTCATAAGTTTCATTATCTTGATCATCATTAGAAGATCTGCCTCCTGTTTGACTATCAATAGAATTTATCTCAGATTGATGTTCTACAATATCCATAACCCATTTCTTAATAGTGTCTTCTTTAATGTCATCCTTTTGAAATTTCAATTTAAATCTGGGATCGAGAAAAGTAGCCAAGCACAGAAATTTTTCATTTATGTATGATGCAAATCTTTTTTCAGTTGATGCACTGAATTCTTCAACAGTTGAAATAATTCCACTAAATTCACCAGTATGTTTGGTAGCTTTTAATAGAAATAATCTGAGAGCTAATATTGTAGGGATTATCATTGATATAGTTGATGTTCTGTTACTTGATTCTTTGCTGATGTCTTCAAATGGACTTAATAACTGGACAACTTTTTCAACAATTGTTCATTGGTAACTTGATAAAGTTGGAATGTCATTGTCAACAGCATACATTATAAGAGCTTTTAGCTGTTCTAAATTTATTTTCAACATATTATATGTTGAATTCCAGCGAGTAGACACATCTTGAATCAGTTTATGTTTGTCCTAATTTAAGCTGCTCCTGGATTTCAGTTAATTTGCTAATCGCTAATGAAGAATGATTAAAGTGTGATACTATTTTTCTGCTATTTGCAATTATATTGCTCACAGCCTTTTGCGAAAATATTGATTCATTTACTGAAAGTTGCAATGTGCGTATGAAACATGATAGTGACTGTACACCACACTTCCTCATACCACCAACCATATTTGCGGCGGAAACTCGTAGTACAAGAAAAATTTTGTTGGAGATCTTATACTCATTCAGAACAATGTGTAGTTGTTCACTTATTATTTCAGCTGTATGTGAACCAGGGAAAGGAACAACTCTAAGCACAGCTCTACATTGTTCAAACTCATCTGAAAGCCAATTGCATGTCACACTCAGAAATGGAGCATTATTTGTTGAAGCTGTCCAAATGTCTGTGGTCAAAGAAAGACTGCTAATTTCATCGAGCGATGTCTGAATTTTTGCTTTTACTTTCATAAATATATCCGGGATTATTTTGTCTGTGAAATATTTTCTTGATGGAATTCTGTAATTAGGACAGAGTTTTGCAATAAGCCTTTGGAATCCAATGTCAGATGTTAAAGAATATGGTTGAATATCAACAGCTATCATGTCTCCTATCAAATAATGTATCTCTTGGGACTTGTGATCGTTAATATTCCAAATTTTACTCTTTACTAAAACTGATTGTATAGTTGGTTGAACTTTTTTTGGAGGCTCATAGTTGCTGCAACCTTGCTTCTGAAGTATTTGGCTGTGACCAATCATATTGCCTTTTCAGCTTATCCGTTTCAGCTTTTGCTTCATCTGAATGAATTTTCTTAATGTGGTTCAACATATTTGTCGTTGTATAACTCTTTTGCAGATTTGCCACCTCTTGATATGGTGGCTTTACATAATTTAAAAATACATTTACTGTTTATCCTTAGGATGAACATCAAAATACTTCCAACAAAAACTGGTTGATATACTGCTTTCGCTATTTAATTAATTACTATTTAATTATTTATATCTATAATCGAGATTCTAGAATCTAAAGTTATCTTTAAAATTTAAAATTTTTATTTTTTTATATATCTGAAAAGTAAGCAATAAAAATGATTTACATTAATAATGAAAACATGCATAGTTATTAGTAATAAATAATAATGTTGATAACTGCTTTTTCTCAGTATTAATTTAAATTATTAGGGGTAATTGATGAAAGGCCGATTAATCGGTAATCGGCCTATTTCCAAGGCCGTTTAATCGATAATCGGTAATCGGCCACTTGGCTTATCGGTGCACCCCTAATATATATATACGCACATGCACACGGAATAGGCCAAAATTATCTTAATGAGCACTTAAAAATTCTGTTGAAAACTCGAGAAAATGTAGCCGTAAATAGTTTTGCTTGTATTAAATAGTGACATAAAACTTTTTTTTTTTTTTTTTTTTTATACTTTCTTTAAATTATGTTTTGTTTTCTCATGTTATTTATATTATTAAAACATGAAAAGGTTTTAGTACTCAAATACTTTTCATTCTAAAAATACATGTACACTGAAGGTAAATATATTTAGTAAGACATTATATTAATAAAAATTGCATCTATACATTTATTTATTATAAAAGCAAACAGCTTGAAAATACTGAACTAGAAATCTGATTAATCTTCTTTGACGAATCATGAAACGTCACAAAATATCTTTGCTTTTACTTCTGTTTTCAAATTAAAACCAGCCACAGACTCGCGTCCCTCAAGGATAAGATAAGGATAGCCTTTATCATTATTGATCCGAATATGATGATGTCCTGCTTTCTGAAATTGACCTCTCTCAAATCTGCCCACTACAGTTTAAATTTCCTAATTTTCTTGTCAGTACAGTCTGATCTTAACAAATTTCGAAGTAATAAAATCTGATTCTTAATAAATTGGCATTTAAATTTAGTCCAATTTAAATTCCTCTAAAGTGTAGTTGAATTTGCAACCTTCCATTTTTGAAGCAGTAAATTGATAAATTACCTGCTTTTCATCTTTATCATTCGGAATGTTATGCAAGTCCAAATTTCAAACCACTAAGGGACAGAAACAATTTACTCTTGTTGAATTAATAATAATAATAATAATAATACTAAATTCCGAAAACATTCCTTCCATTGGAAATTGTTTGTGGTAAAAATTTTTAAAACAATGTTATTAGAGACATTTAAAAATTTTTAAAACAATGTTATTAGAGACATTTAAAAAAAATTAAAACTTTTTTAAATGTTTTTATTAAAAAAAACAAAAAAAAAAAAAACATTTTAAATGATAAATAGTATTATTTTTGGGTTTTATCACACCAAGACAAAAGCAAGTTTGTCTTTCTTAGTATCGTTTTACAAAACACTTTATTAAGGCCAAATAGTTATAATCGCCACTCACTCGCTGTAAATCTGTCAACGCTATAATGCAGTTCAGCTGTAAAAAGGAAAAAAATCGTAAACAATCGATTTCTCTTATAAAATGTAGGATTAACTTGATTGAGAATATTATTCTGTTACTTTTAAGGCTCTTCCTAATTCAAGTTCAATTTTCCTAGATTCTCAACCAGGTAGCATAATGGTTTAACATAACTCTGAAATATTTTTTTTTTTTGATAAGATTTATTAATTTTAAAATTGTATTGATCTTTACCATTTATATAGAGAGACGTCTGTAGCGTTTCCCCCCCTTCATTTTTTTTCCAGGTATATCCCGGTGGGATATTTCCACTGGAATATGAATAGTATAAGGGGCACTTTCAACAAATGCCAAATTTTTTAGAGGTAGCTAAGTCTGGTAACCTGAGCCTAACGGGATTTTCTGCATTTGCGTGCAATGCCTCATTCTCAGGGACCTTCCTGACCTTTTCTTTGACGGTTCACGGATCCCCGGACCCCAGATTCTAACCAATTTCTGCCGGATTGAACCACAAAAAAAAAATGGTCTGGAAAGAGAGGGAGATGAACGCAGCGATTTTGCAAACTCAGGTAACTTCCTGATACCATTTTTGGGGGGTTCACGGGGCCCCCCGGGCGCCCCTTCCTCAGACTCGAGGCTAATTCCAATGGATTGAACCCCCCCCAAAAATGGTGTCAGGAAAGAGAGTGAGGTCAATTTGAGCGGAGTGATTTGCATTGCAAATCAAAATCCCGTTAGGCTCAGGTTGCCAGATTTAGCTACCTCGAATAAATCTGGCATCTGTCGAAAGTGCCCATATTCTACTAATATGTTTGCTCTAGATTACGCTTAAAGGCTTTTACATCTCTTGCTATTTTTCCTTTATAGATTTTGCTTCTTCAGATAATAATTTATGTTAAAGTTTCTAATTTCAGTTTTCTAAGAATGTAATCTTTTGTGGGATCTGTTTCATACTCCTTTCTTGTAAACTACTGATATATATATATATATATATATATATATATATATATATATATATATATATATATATATATATATATATATATATATATATATATATATATATATATATATATATATATATATATATATATATATGCGCTCGCTTGTCAGTCGTGAAATATTTTAAAGTTAAAATGACGTCATTTTGTGAAGAAATTTAATCTTTTTTTCTTCAGATTGAATTTTGGAAAAAAAAATTGTCCCAATTTTCAATGTTTTAAATTGAAAATTGATGGATTCAATTTCAACCTCTTCTCAAATATTAAATATATATATATATATATATATATATATATATATATATATATATATATATATATATATATATATATATATATATATATATATATATATATATATATATATATATATATATATATATATATATAATATATATATATATATATATATAACCGATTAATAACCCATAAATTAATGATCATAATTGATGACATAGACCCAAAGTTGAAAGTTGTATATAAATAAAATGACCAAACTGTATTCTAAAATTCATTATATTTTAAAGCACTGGCAAGCATCGATATCTTTCATTTTCTTGCTGTGCCATAATCGATTTAAATCTGCTTTCACCTTTAAGCTTTTAATGACCCTCTACAATACGTAGGTGGAGATGCTGATAATAAATAATTCCTTACTCTCAATCTACAATGTTAGTCGGTTTGTTAGAGTAAGGAGACTTTGGCTTTAATAGAATCCAGAGAAGATAAAAATCTATTGGAGTTAGAGAATGGAATCGAGGGAGCTGTTTTATTGGTCTTCTTATGCCTTCATATTGCACTGAAAGAAAAATGAGAAGTTTTTGAGCCTCTACTGAATAAAAAAAAAAAGTGAATTTTGATGATTTAGGTGTTTTCTTTCCCCCTCTCCCTCCCCCTCTAGAAGTTTCAACAAAATATAATATTTTGACCTCCTTAGATACGAGTTACCTGTGATGTTTTTTTTCCTTGTTTTATTTTAAATTTACGACCAATAAATTGTAGAACATTATAAAAGCCCAACATTCACTTTAGGCGAATCACGTTCATAAATCAAAAGACTTTTTGCGGGAATTGTTTTCCTTTTCAAATAGGGAGGTTATATTTTTTGTTGAAGAGAGGAGGGGGGGGGGAATGGAATGAAGAAAATATATTTCCCTTTGATAATATATATATATATATATATATATATATATATATATATAATATATATATATATATATATATATATATATATATATATATATATATATATATATATATAATATATATATATATATATATATATATATATATATATATAATCCAATAAATTAGGGTCTATTAAAATTGATTTTCTAAAAAAATTTTTATGCATGTCAAAATTGAATAACTCCCAAGTAATAGTTAATGTAATTTTTTAAACCAACTGCAAAATAATTTTGTCTTTGATTGGTTTTTATAAATTATACTTGTATCAATTCAACTTGCCAATTTTGGCTGATATTGGCTATTCCATGGCAGTCGATTTATTTAGTTAAAAAGCCCATTAATTTGTATTAATTACTAATACATATTACAATTAATCGTTGTAACACACACACACACACACGCACACACACACACACAGTATAAAGGATAAATCTACCCACAAACCACATCGGTTTGGTATTACCGTTTATACACAGTAGTAATATGATATATAGATTATTATTATTATAATATATATATATATATATATATATATATATATATATATATATATATATATATATATATATATATATATATAAAATGTGATAATTATTCGTGATTAAATGGAATAATACCCCTTTTAATAGGGTTAATTTCTCCCACATATTTTCCATTCATTATAATTACGGTTCTTAGACTTCCCGCCATCCATCCCATCCATCCCACTTAACCCTATTCTTCGCCTTAAACCAACCCACCACCCTCTCCCAACCTTCCTGCCCCCACTTTCCTTTCCTCATTATATCCTATAAGTCAAAATTTCTCCTTTGGATTTCCTTTGAGATTTCACGTGATGATATTGTGAGCAAATAACGAGCGTCATTCAATCATTGAAATGAAACAAAATTATTCGTGTTAGCTTTCCTCTATTTTCCCATCATGTGAAATGCTAATATATAATATATATATATATATATATATATATATATATATATATATATATATATATATATATATATATATATATATATATATATATATATATATATATAAATGAGGAGGATGTAGTGCCGTTCGAAACCATGAAAGTACATCGTAATGCTGGCATTATCCACTAAGTGTTAAGTTTATCTGGTGCTTTCCTTTTCACTTCGCTTTCATTTGGTTCGTTCTATTCGCGTTTCACCTTCGCAGAGTGTATCTGTAGCGTACACTCGATCTCTCTCTCTCTCTCTCTCTCTCTCTCTCTCTTTCTCTCTTTCTCTCTCTCTCTCTCTCTCTCTCTCTCTCTCTCTCTCTCTCTCTCTCTCTCTCTCTCTCGCCTTCAACTAACTTTCAAGCATTTGTTCAAACATCTTTAAAAAAAAAAAAAAAAAAAAAAAAAAAAAAAAAAAAAAAAAACAGCAAAAATTAAATTTGCATCTTAGATTTTTGAAGTGGATGTATAAAACAATGCCCCTAATTCACCTCGCACCCCATCATCACTTTAGAGTTGATGGCCTTCGATGATGGGGTTGGTGCCACCAAGACCAAGGTTTGCTTTTGTGCACGGTCTTATTGTTTTCTTAATTGCTGCAACATTCGAGGTCTTTATTTTAAGTTACACTTTGTTGAAATTCGAATAAATTCTCCTAGACCTTGCCTCATTTTCTTGACCGATTCAGTTACTTGAACGTTCGAAAGCAAACCCTACTCTGTTTTTAATTTATTTATTTACTTTTTTACAGATCGCCTCTACTCACGGGCAGAGCACTTTTCAAGGAGGACTCACACACAAAGGAAGGAAACTCACTCAAACACACACCTAACGCACATCCCTCATGTGGGCACAGACGGAAGCCTTGAAGAGTGGAAGATAAAATACAGGAAGAAAAATAGATGATGGTATAGAGCTCTACAGAACAAAGGTGGCTGGAAAGGAGGAGGTATCACAACGGGCTAGCCTGGATTTTCCTTCATCCACTGAAAATTCGTGTGAAAGCCGGGCACCCCTTGTGCAACGAAGACGACGCAACGGTGGAGGAATGTTAGAGGCCAATTCCCTCGAGCACCTGCCATTGTAATACCTATAGAAAAGAGATAGCGCGCCAACGTCACATCGCAGAGATAGGGAGTTATAAGAGTTTGAATGTAGGGGAGAGTTCATTAATTTTTTAGCTTTAGACTCAGCCCTATCTAGATGAGAGGAGGAGCCAGAGCCCCCCTCCCAGATGTGAGAGCAGTACTCCATACAAGTGCGAATAAAACCCTTATATATTTGGAGTAACTGCTCAGAAGAAAAAAAAATTCTCGCAACCTTAACGGAATTCCGAGCTTCTTAGAAGCCGCTTTATCAACCATTGTGATATGTGGTTTCCAAGACAGTTTATTGTTTATGTTTAGATCAAGAATGTTAATGTTATTTACAGGTGAGACCGGAGAGCCATCGAAGAGGATAGGAAGTTGGGAGGTGTTTTTTTTTTAGATGGAGATTGAAAAAGTTGAGTTTTTAAAAAGTTGAATTTCACAAGGTTGATATGACCTCACCGAGAAATCCCATCCAGATCGGCAAGAATAGAATTGGAAAGTTGAACACGAGGAGCAACTCTAGAAGCAAAAGAGGGAGCAGATTTGAAATGAGTAGAAAAATGTAAAGTTGAGTCATCAGCATAAGAGTGAACAGAATTAGAAGTGCAGTTGAGAAGATTGTTAATGAAAAGTAATAATAAAGTTGGAGATAAAACAAAAAGAGGAAGAGGTCGCTCCATCTACTAGTGCCGAAATGGAACGATCTGAGAGAAAACTAGACAAGAGTAAGCAAAGGGAAGGAGGAAACCCAAAGGAAGGGAGCTTGGAGAACAGCGACACATGTCATACCCGGTCAAAAGCCTTGGATATGTCAAGCGCCACCACGCAAGACTCCGTGAAGTTCTTAAGGGCAGAAGACTATAGATCAGTAAGATAGGAAAGTATGTCACCAGTTGATCTCGATCTTCGAAAGCCATACTAGTGATCTAAGAGAAGAGAATGAGACTCCAAATGATCCAGGAAATGAGAGTTGAGAAGAGTTTCAAAAATTTTAGACATAACACAAGTGAGAGCTATAGGTCGATAGTTGGAAGGGTCAGAGCGGCAATCTTTTTTCGGGATCGGCTGAACAAAGGCACGCTTCCAGCATTGAGGAAAAGTGTTAGTATTAAAGCATAAAGAGTAGAGCTGAACGAGGTCAGTCGCTAACTCGGAAGGCATAAAGAGTAGAGCTGAACGAGGTCAGTCGCTAACTCGGAAGAACACTCCCTCAGAACACGAGGGGGAATGCCATTCGGGCCACTGACCTTCCTGACGTTCATAGATTTCAGGATCCCATGCACCTGATCATGAGTAATATAGGTAGTGACATGGGATACCTGCGAAGAGAAGGAGTAAGGGAAGGGATGCCAAAATCGAGCAGGGTGGAATTAGATGAAAAAGGGAGGCCGAAGAGATTAGCCTTTTCAGAGGGAGTATTAGCTACAGAACCAAAAGAGCGAATAGAAGGAGGAAAATTTACTGAAGTTATTAGAGAGATTTTTAACAAGAGATCATAAATTTTTATCAATAGGAGAGCCATGGAGGTCAGAGCACTTCCTTTTTATGAAAGTACGCTTAGTCCGTTGAAGAACATCCCTTCAACGATTCCAAGCTGAATGAAAATTAGCAAGAGTGATAGGAAAAGGAGAGTGGAGGTGGAGCTGTTGGAGAGAAAGTATTATAACTAAGAGCTATAAGATTATGGTCAGAGTTACCAATAGGAGGGAAAATGGTGTATTTATAACTAGAAGGAGTAGTGGTGAAGCATAAATAAGTGTATTCAAGAATTGGTTAGGAGAATCTGGAACGTGTGTTGGTTCCTTAATCAACTGTTCCAGATCGTTAAGAATACTGAATGATTTGGCCTCTTTCCCACCTGTATCAGTATGAGAGAAACCCAACCACTCAGTATGGTGTACGTTGAAATCACCTAAATAGTGGACTTCGGCATTTGGATGAAAAGAAGTAACAGTCTCGTGAGAAGTATTAAGAAATTGAAAAAGAACTGGAAAATCTATTCCGTTAGGGGAGCAGTAGCAGAAACACAATATCATTGTAGTAGTGGGAAGACAGATTTTAAGCCATAAAACATCGAAATTAGGAGATTCTAGATTTACAAGACGTGTCACAGGAGTGTTAATGTTAATAGAGGCACATACCCTACCATTTAGTCGGAAATTGTGAAAAAAAAGTTGCAGTTAGAGACATTGAGATTGCATGAGAAAGAATCCCTGTCCAGCTGGGTCTCAAATATAAGCAAAAGGTTAGAACAAGAGTTAGTGAAGTGATGTTCAACAGATGCGAAATTAGATCTGAGGTCACGAACGTTAGCAAATGTAATAGAAAGCCCCGTCTACGCCCAACCCCAAAATTGCGCAAATAGGGCATTCAAAGAGAGTTAAAACTATTAAAATAAATATTAAAAATATTAAAACTATGTTCCTTCTTATTGTCTGTATCTTCAATTTTCATCCAAAGACGGTTGCTTGCATATATATGCAACGATGATGTTTGTTGTCTTCTCTCAAATTTGGAGTATTTGGAATTTTCCACCTTTAGACTTAGGTTCTTTTGACTACGAAGAAATTGATTTGTTTCGTTTATATATCTCTTAACTTTACTGATTATCCTAATATCTTCGACTTTCTAATCTCCAAAATAGAGAAGCTTTGTCTCTTTTCTTCTCTCTGAATTGTTCATTCTTGGCGATTTCTATGTTCTCCACCTCCATTGGCTTTCTTGCTTTTGAGATATAACCGATGAACTGCATGCCGTTTCTTTATCCAAAACAACCTTTAAAAGATGCTCGTATCCCTGATCGCCTTGGAGATGAATCCAACATCTTTTCCTTTTATTAATTTTTTAAAAATTCATGTATTGTTAAACTCTTTCCACCTATGGGTTTCTCCGATAATCTCTCTCTATCTTCTTTTGCCCCCTCTCTTCAAGTCTTCTGCAAAGACACCACACCTACTGCGAGTTAACAGTTGTGGCATTTCGATTCTGCAAACTAGTCGGATTTGCTGTATCACTTTAATTTCCATTGGGATGATTATTGCTACGGTGCATAACTGAGGTGATTCATCTTTTGAAGGTGCACGTATCATATTCTTTCCCTGCAACTAAACCGAGTATTCGTTAGTTTAACTCTGCTTGTTCTAGCGCTATTCGCTGCAGGATGATGCCTTTAGGAATTACCATCGTATTTGAAACGTCCTGCTTGAAACGTGCACCCATTCATCCTGTGCTGAAAAAATGGGGACCCCTCAACCTTTTAACTCTCTTTCTATTACTTTAACGTAATCTCTTTTTGGAAAAGTCTCAAGCCTTCTAATCTTGATCGCCAGTATGGCTTTTGTAAGGAACACATTAATTGCTTTCTTTCTTTTCTTTCTGACCCTTCTGTATTTCGGAGAATCTTTTGTTGTGACGCTAAACATATCGAAAACAGTTGATAGAGTCTGGTATAAAGCTTTGATTTCTAAGCTTCCCTCATTCGGTATAATCAGTCTTTCTTCGGCCTTCTCTTTTATTTCTATTCCGGTCTAAACGACAACCGTTCATTTTAACATTTTAAATCTAGAAAAAGTGGTGTTCCTCAGAATTCTGTTCAATCCACAACCCAGTTTTTACTTTTCATTAATCCCCTATGAGTACGACTCTTCTCTTCGGTACTCTCTTCATTTTGAGAGACATCCCTCACATTAGCATTTGACACCTAGAAGGTGGCCTTGCGACAATTTATCTCTGATCACTCACGAATTTCTTATTGGGCCATAGAAAACGTGGTTGTTTTTAATGCCTCAAAAACTCAAATTCCTTCATAACATTCTTCGAAAACACACCACTCAAACCTTCTGTCTTTAATATTCATGCTGTTTCTTTTTCTCGTGACCTTTTAATGAAAATGTTATTACTTTACCTATGCAAATTTAATGAACTTTTTCAAGTGGGTTATATGTAGTAGACCTGTACTGAAGATTGACATATCTGTCACTTTAATTTTATTTCCGATAGATGGTATTGCAGAAATTGAATTAACATTTCGAATCCATTTAAGGTTAAATAAACTGTGCTATTAGTGTTTTTGTAGATTGCAACAGTATAAAAGAGTTTCTATTCACTTTATTTTAAAAATAAGAGTAAGTTATTTTTAATATTTTATAATAAGGAATTATTGCTATAATATACTGAAAATTTGACAAACTAAATAATGTTCATTTTCTTTTGCAGCTTGTTAAAGGGACATTATTATTATTATTATTATTATTATTATTATTTATTATTATTATTATTACAAGAACTTTAACAAACGATAAAAATTAACTAAAGAAAATTCGAGTTTTTATTATTTTTATTATTATTATTATTATTATTATTATTATATTATTATTATTATTATTATTATTATTATTATTTAGTAGTAGAATTAGGCTTTGGAAATATATTACTGAGTAAAAGTGTACATAGTCGATCAATATTTTTAACTTTTAAGTCGAAGTGGAACAATATTTTTCGATATACTTTAAATTTATTCCTACTTGTTTTTAAATAATTTTTCAAATAATTAATTTATCTTTCCGTTAGCGATTTTTCTCGAATCACAAATCATCAATGAATTATTTTTTTTGTTGCAATTTTATTTATCTATTTTAAATATTAACCTAATTAAA
>SEYY01022859.1:130000-131137 GCA_009176605.1 Armadillidium nasatum | reverse complement strand
ATTATAGATTTCAGCCGCTCTGTTTTGATTCCTGTTACTGTGTAAGACAATTTTTGGTGTTGTAATTTTTGTCGTGTAATTTTTAATTTAAATTTGTTAGTATTTTTTTTGTATTTATGTTTAAGAAATTGAATTTAAATAGAAATTAACGTTGAATAGTACTCTATTTACCATCACTTTTTTGAGATTATGAATTGTTGCAATTTTTTTATATTTTTGTAAACCACAGTAAGTTGTATTTTCATTTGTAGTGTGCACAAGTCCTTTACCAAAGATATGAAACGTAGTACTTAATTGAGTATATTGTTTATTTTTCAGTTTCGGGCATATGAATAGCAAAGAAAAAAGGAGTAAAGTATCAAAGGAAGACTTGGCTTGTGCAACGCTCACAACCATCACGAATAACATTGGATCAATTGCCAGAATGGTCGCTGCTAATGAGAAGATTGAAAAGGTATAGAAGTGGGAGTTGGTATATAGTGGTGTATAATTCGCTATATTTGTAAATAGTGCGTTTAAAGTATTGTGTGAAGTGTCTCAGCATAACTGTTCTAAATGAACAGTGATGATCTGTACAACCACTTAGTGAAATTGGATAATATATACTGTATTTATTTATTTTTATTTTTTTATCATTGATTGTGTTTGAAAGCCAACTTTTAGTGATTCCTGTTTTGTCTTATTAGTAATATTTCTGGATATTGAATAATCTGATTCTATTATTTCATTCTTACAGTATTTAAAATTTAACTCTTTTTTTTGTATCATTCTATCTTTTAAACAAGTTGAATGCACCAAACTCTTTGTTAAAGAAAATCTTAATTTCTTTTTTTTTTAACTTTTAATTTTTTTTTCCATATTTACAGGTAGTTTTTGTGGGTAACTTTTTACGTGTAAATCAGATTTCAATGAGAATGCTCTCCCATGCCATGGATTACTGGTCCAATGGGCAACTGAAGGCTATTTTCTTGGAACACGAGGTATGCACACATGTATTCCAGTATTGGTTCATATAAATTAAAATGTATTTTAAAAATATAATACAGATAGATAATTTTTTATTTTTTTTCACGTTTTCTTATTTTCTCAAGTTTATTATTTGAATATTTTATTATGATTATTATTATTATTATTTTT
>SEYY01022859.1:100000-125000 GCA_009176605.1 Armadillidium nasatum | reverse complement strand
TGGTTTTTAAAAGTGTTAAAGTTCTTCAGTAGGATTAAGGAACTTCTGGAGAAAACTAGTGATTCAAAGGTGTTAGATGTGAAATAACGAAATTTTTTCAAGATACTTTATCAGACAAAAAAAAGTTTCGTATGCCAACACCTGCTAGTGGAAATCGTATACATTAGAAGATTAGATGACGATAACGTATAGAAAAAAATTTATTCAAACATTGCAGCCAGAGAACCTTAAGAAAATGTAAGAAATGAAATTTTCTTAGATTCACATGTTATAATTTGCATTAAGTTGTTTATAACGGAAAACAAATGTGGTTGGTTTCTTACACTGAAGCAACCAGAATACCTCAAATATTAAAACCTTATTTATAACGCATATATATTGTGAATATTAACTTTTTACTAGAAGCGAATCACAATGTTGGGACTAACAAATTAATGCGAATAGTCTCTATCAAGTACCCCAATTTAAAGGATAAATTGTATTTGTAACAAGAATTTATCAAGTAATATTCATATTTAACCTATGCTGCAACTCGCCACCATCATATTTCTTTCCGATCCTTTTGAATTCTTTTTTTATAAGTTTCACATAAATTAATTAAAGGAATATTGTAAAAAAAAAAAAAAACAACTTAATACTTTAATATAATTAAATACCAAAAAAAATATAAAAAATAATTAATTATTTAGGGCAAAGAGGATGGGTCTGAAAATTATCCATAACATGATGACTTGGTAAATTAAATTCACGTTCCACTGCTAAAATATCTGCAAATCAAAGTCCAGATCTTGACCCGTTAAAGACTGGTGCATGGCATCGTGCCTCTTCAAGAGTCCGATGTGTCCAATCTGTGGACAACTCGTCTGAAAAATAAAAAATAAAATGGTCATATATTAATCTTTAATTAAACTATAAAAAACAATTTTAATACTTGCCTACAAGAAAATGAATGAAGCTTCAACTTAATGAAATTAAAGAGGCTGAGGAAAACGTTTATGCATAGCTAAAAACAATTATAAAATAATCAATGGTTAATAATTTATCACACACGCCTAAACTAAAACAAATTTACAATCAAACTAGAAATCATATGTTTAACACCTAGGATTAACTAAATTATTAATATTAAAATTATTAATAATTCCATCTGAGAAACACCAGTCGAAACAAATGTATTTATATAAGAAAAAATTACTAATAGTAATAATAAAAATAGAGAAAAAAAAAAAAAAAAAAAAAAAAAAAAAAAACTTTAAAAAACTGAACTGATAGCACTGGTCTGCATTTGAAAACTTTTTTAAAGAGGTTTACTGTTTTCTTCACGATTCTAATATCTTTTTTGCATGCTGAATTTAGAAATGATTTCCATTTTCGTCAGACAGGCCTAGTTTTTGAGCTATCTCAATTTTAAGAAACATTAATAAAACAGCCATTTTATTTATAAATCCTAATTTTCACATTCAATAGCGGTTTTACCATAATATATATATATATATATATATATATATATATATATATATATATATATATATATATATATATATATATATATATATATATATATATATATATATATATATATATATATATATATATATATATATATATATATATATATATATATATATATATATATATATATATATATATATATATATATATATATATATATATATATATATATATATATATATATATATATATATATATATATATATATATATATATATATATATATATATATATCACTTTGTTTAGTGCAAATGTATATGGTTATTCTATCGACTTGTATGTCTGTATACCTTTGGAAAAGTGATGTAATTTCCGTAAATGTGCGCTAGTACCATATTTGCTATATGGAATGTTTATTCATAAAATTGTTTTTGTTTTTATTGGCACATATTGGTTCCAATGTTATGTCTTTCTGGTTAATTGCAGGCATAATTCGAAAAAATAAGAAACACCTAAAGTATCTGGATGTAACTTCTGCAATTAAACCAGTAGCTCATGGACCAGGAATTCCAAATTCCATCTCTACCTCAAAATTTTGGAAACGGACTCATCGTCTGATGCAATGAATACATGGAAGGTCAACCTGTGGATGACATCAATACATATCAACCTACGGGTGAGATAAATTAAACCCTTAAACCAAGCGGAGTTAAGCTTTGTTAGTAAGGTCGTGTTTTGTCCAAAGAATTAGCGCAGATGCTCTGGTCACAACTTCGTGAAAAGAATTTATTAGCTCCTCGAACTACATTTTCATGGTGCTGCAGTCGTGATAAAGAAACGAGACAATAGGCTTCCTGTGTCTGTGGGATAGCCGAGTAGGCAAACAGCACAATGTACAACGAGATTGGACAGTAAGGTCATGTTTGCAACTCAGTTCTTCCAACGTTGTGTCCCACGCCAAAGCAGATGGAATGTCAACACGCTTGCGGACTAATGCTGGTGCCTCAAGTGAGACATTCCAGAAGCGAAACATACACAAAAATTCTTGTGAAAACAATTCATTCAACAACAACTCTTCCCACCTTTTACATTGATTGTGATTGTTCACATATTTTTATATGCATTTTGTACATTTTCGGATAAGGTAAAACTAATATTTGGTAACAAAAATGTTTTATATTTTAAATCAATTCCTTTCATGGTTATTTCCCCTAAAAATTTAAATAGCACAAAAACTTAACCTGATAGAGAAAAATGAGGTACATTTATGAAGTCTGCATGCAAAAAACATATCAGAACCGTTGCTATACCTTAGATTCTAAAATGTTGCAGACCAGTGTAATTTGTATTTTATACAAAAGAGGAAAATATAATCAATAGCTTTAAGCTATCTGAACAAATCATGAATAGAAATCTATCAAAATTCCTTAGTATTAAAAGCCATTAAAAAAATTAATAATATTTAATAAGATCATGAAATATTATGTACAAAGATGAGAATTCTTAAAAAATTTTCATAATGGCGAATGAAGACCTATCATACTGATTTATTACATTTTTTTTTTATCACTGAAAATACTTTAATATCTTTAAGAAATACTTAACAATAACGAAAAATAAAATACAACAGTTTTAACCAGGTTGGAGAGTCGGGACTGGAAATATTATTTTGGCAGAGTTGGAATTGAAACAAAAATTGTTTTTGGATAAAGCTAAAGCCAAGGTAAAAATTTTATTTTTACTATAAAATAAAAAGGGATCAGAGTCTAAGTTGAAGATGGAGCTTAATAATTTTAAAACGATGGAGCCACATTCTGAATTGGAGATGACAAGCAGGGATGGGCTGGCTATCTGGTTGCTATCTGGCTGGATAACACTACTATCCAGACAGATATCCGGTAAAATTAAAGTTCTTAATTATAAGAAATAAATTTTGCCAATTAATAAAACATACAATATGCTCTAACTTTTTATAGTTTATTCTATATAACAGTACCTTTGGCTACTCATGTTAAATTAATGTTTTTGAAAATTTACTACCTTGTTTATATGACTACAAACTTGAAATAAAATGTTAAAGTTTTTCTGATATATATATATATATATATATATATATATATATATATATATATATATATATATATATATATATATATATATATATATATATATATATATATATATATATATATATATATATTATATATATATAATGGAGGAAAAGCATGAAATTTTTGCCAATAACCATGACAAATATAGTATTATTATTCTACTACTATTACAGTAATATACTCTTATCAAAAAAAAGAAAAAAAAAAAATGCACCAAAGTAATATGCCAACAATATACTTACAGCTGCCCTCTCGTGTTTCAAGTGCAATGCAAATCCTAATCCAAATGTTCTTGATGCCATTTTGTACATCCCATTTTCTTTTCTTTCTTCGTAAGTTTTCAATGCTTCTTCAAGGGGATGAACATTGGTGTTTTTTGGACCCAACGGGAAAGCATCCTTTTCAATACCAAGATTATCCATTATTTTTATTATTATTAATTTCTCTGTTTTATATATATATATATATATATATATATATATATATATATATATATATATATATATATATATATATATATATATATATATATATATATATATATATATATATATATTATATATATATAGTGTAAACTTAGTGCACAGCCATAATAGCTATTTCTGGTAGGATCTCTAGAATTATTAAAAGGTAATGAAAATAACAAGGAACTATTTAAACCATGATAGAAATGATATGAGATAAAGAGCCAGTTTCATAAAATCTGGTAGATCAATTTCTAATGTAAAGGAAAAGTGAACATGGTATGATATTCATAAAGAAGTGATTGTTTTGAAACCTACTAATCTCTGTTCTGGAGAAACAGATAATAGAAAAGGAAACCCTCTCTACTTAGTATCCCAAAATAGGGGCATGTCGGAAGAATATGGTGAACTGATAAGACACTATCATGGTAGCTAAAAACATATCTAGGGGATAGGGTGATACAAATGGTCACCTAAAACTACGCTTGTTGATTTCATCAAATATTATAAATAGGGCAGAGGGTTAGAATTTAAGAAGTTGTACATAAATGAAATATGTCTAAAATTCTCACCAAACTGACAGGAACACGATATAATACTCAGCTTCCTGGCTACAACTCAGCCACTTTCATGTCCACAAAAGAACAACATTTATAAAAATGCAAGAAAATAAAGACAAAAGTCACAATGATTCTATGAACCTAGTAAAAAATAACTGTTACCATCATTTACTTTTAAAAAAATGGCTCATCCCTAAATGTAAATTTTCAACATGTAAATAAATAACCAGATTCTAAAATTACACATGCAATATGGAGTTTTAAGCTAAATTACAAACATATCAACTACGCTGAATATACAAAACCAAATCACCAATATTGAAATAACACAAATGATTGTCAAAAATAAGTGTAAAGGATTAAAAATGAATTCACAATTACCAGGTACTAAATCATAAAATACACTGAACATTCCAACATGGTCTTTACAATTTTCATTCAATGTTCCTTTTCTTTCTAAAAATGAGCTGCCATCAATCACATCCTGTGATAAACCATTCCAAAAACTGACCACTCTGTTGCTGAAAATACTTTCTCACACATCTAGTTAGCATGCTTTATCTTCTTACTATAACCTTGGCCAGCCTTTATGATCTAATGAAAATAACTTACTCATATCTATACTGTCAACTGATGAAAATGCTTTTGTAACTTGAATCATATCCCTTTTGGAAATCTTTCTATAATAGCACTCATTCTATTAGTTTATCCTTGAAACTCCATTTTTAAATCCAAAAATCATCCTTGTTGCACTACCTTAAGCATATTAATGTCTATTTATATATAAGGAGCCCAAATTTGTGAGAGTATTTAAATGAATAGTCAAACATAACCAAGATAGAGCTTATTAATTACCTAATTACCTTTATAATTAATAGTTTGTTATGGTACTCCCTACATTGTTAACTCCATTCCTGGCTTCTAAGCACTACTCTGATACAAATTACTTTGTTTCTAACCACATCCAAATTTTTTTCTTTACATACAGACTCAAGCTATTTCCCATTCATTTCCTTATTAAATTCTTGATCCCATAACCTTGGTGAAGAACCTTATATTTTATATTACTAAACTTTATTTATCATCTTTTGGCCAAACCAAGAAATTTATTTGAATCAATCATATTGAACATTCATTCATCTCTCATTACTTTTAATAGGATAGGAATGTTTACCATCATCATTCATCAGCAAATTTAGAAACTAAACATTTTATTCCCTTACCCCTTATCCAAATCATTAATATAGATTAAGAATAGAAGTAGATTCAGAAAAGAACCTTGAGGAATCCTACTCTTTACCAGTTCAAATGATGATTTATTCCCATCTAATCCTACACATTATATCCTGTCTTTCCCCATGAATGATACACTTTCTCTAAAACCATATTGTGTAAATTACTGAAAATATTAATAATGTTTTCTACATGACATTTCAATATTTTTTCCTAAAACTTTTATTACTATTATTATTTATTATTACTGGACTGTACTATGAAAGACTAATGACATTACTGTCAAAGTGCTACACAAAGATATTTCAATCCAGGAATAAATGATATACAGACATGAAAATCGGAATAAATATTAAAAGTTATAAATTAAACTCCACACCTACACCACTCATAGGATTGGGGAGTACAGGGGTAAGATAAATGCTTGTCTGCTATGCATTATATACAATTAATGCATTTGATATTAAAACTGATAGATATGTATATTGATATACTGAAATCTTGAATTTTCAATCATACATAATTATTATTATACATGATTCATCTCTTCCCTAGTATTTAGTTATTATTAAAATATAAACTGGAAATGTAATGTATATATATTGAAGAAAAATAATAAAAATGGGTCAGAAAATCAAATTCAATAAATTTAAAAATAATTAAAGTATAAAAAATCCTGTTATAAAATGATATAATTAGGCTGACTACACCAAACTAATATATGCCTTAAAACATAAGCAGAGAATGACCATAAAAATTATCAATATTAATGTATCAATATAATGTTGCTAGATATTTGAAATACTTAAAAAGTACATTTTAGCCTTTTTACTTAGGTTAGGCCTATTTGCTAAAAATAGCATACATTTACTCTTTAAGTCAAACTAGTTTCTTAAATTTAACTAATACTTTAGTGTAGGGGGCCAAAATTTTTCTTTCCACTCAGCCTAACTACGAAAACGAAATGATCTGATTTATTTTTCTTTTTATGGTTAATCAGCAAATGACAAATCATTTTTAAAAGAAAAAAAAAATATTTTATAAGAAAAAAAACTTTAAAACTAATGCAAATTATTTTTCTTCAATGTGACATCACAAGATCTTTTAATACGGCAGAATGACATATTCCTATAAAGGTTGTTAGTACTTTTATGTTTATGGGTTGCCTATAATTTTTTTTTTACTTCCCCATCAAAAAAAAAATTTTTTTTTTGGCAATTTATTAAATGATTATATATATATATATATATATATATATATATATATATATATATATATATATATATATTATATATATATATATATATATATATATATATATATATATATAGAGAGAGAGAGAGAGAGAGGAATGTAAGTGGAAATTTTATCACCACCACTCACAGGTCAGGGGGTACAGTCCCCCATAGATAAATGATTGTGTGCCATGCATTTACAATTTCATTGCTGTATTGCAATAATGCATATTATTATAACACAAGTTACAAATGCATGACACACAAATGTTTGTCTATAGGGGCTCTGCCCCCTGTAACCCCGACCAGTGAGTGGTGGTAATAAAATTTTCATTTTATATTCCTCTCCCTCTCTCTCATATATATATATATATATATATATATATATATATATATATATATATATATATATATATATATATATATATATATATATATATTATTTTACAAATTTTAACTATTATTTCCATTTTTAGCTTCATATTTTAAAATATAGCAACGTAAAAATATTGAAAGGAGAGTTTTATAATTTCGGCAAACAATATTATGATGTCAATTATTCCTATTATTTTAAATTTTCTTTTTTTAATTTTGTGTTTTTTTTATTTTCTTTATTACAAAATAATTTGGCGTTCATTGATTAACCAAAAAAACAAACGAACCTATCATTTCCTTTTTGTAGTTTCTCCGAGAAGAAAAAAAAAATGGGCCCCCTACACTAAAGTATTACCAAATTAACAATTTATATACCTATATTAGTATTAATATATTTTCCAATTATCTTCTTCCACTCATTTTCTACATATTGTCAAAGTTACGGATGAAAGCCAAGCTTTATATTTAAAATCTATTTTTACTATTAAGTATATTTTTTTTTAACAAATTTTATTTTTTTTTCAGACCCATTTTTATTATTTTCTTTCATATATATATATATATATATATATATATATATATATATATATATATATATATATATATATATATATATATATATATATATATATATATATATATATATATATATATTTACAGGTAAAGGTTAAGAATCTTTCTGACCTTCGATATATTCGATATTCAAAAATATCAATATATCGAACCTATTCAAAAGCGTTGCCACAAGGTGAGGGCTACTGCCATATTACACCAGACATACTCACATTAGTTTTCTAGAGAACTTTGTTCGACTTATCATAACCTGAACTACCGAAGTTGCCGAAAATAGAGGCCTGACCTATAAAAGAGTGTGGCCACGAGATGAGGCTTACTGCCATCAAAATATCGATATTTTTAAAAATATCGATATATCGATATATAAGGTCAGAAAGATTCTTAACCTAAGCCTACATTACATTTCCAGTTTATATTTTGAATAACAACTAAATAACAGGTAAGAGAGAACCACATATATTTACTTTTTTATTTAATAAGTGTTCTTTTGTGATTAATTTTGCTTACTTTAAATTTAAATATATTTTCATTAAATTAAAATTAAAACTGCTCAGCTGATGCTTAATATTACCAGATATAATAACCATAATTACATTTAATTTAAATATAGCAGCCTATAAACCAACATTAACTAAAAATAAGATTCAGATTTTAAAATCAGTAAGGATTATGAAATTTACATTACTTGACAACAATGACTAGAATATGGGATTCAAAAACCAAAAACTGTTGGTTTTAAACTGTTGAAAGTAGAGTTAGAACTGGGGCAGTCTATGAAAAGACCAAATTCTTTTTACTTTCTCTTAGCCTTTTATCTTATATCCCTAAAGAAAAAAGCCATACATGTCTTATATTTTTGTGTAAGGTATTACTTAAATTTTCACAAGACAAATAATGTGAATATAGGCTACTTCTGATGTTTTCTGGATATAGCTAACGGAGCCTAGCCTGTATGATGAATGACATCACAAGGTTAAGAATTCAAACTTTTATTTTACTATACACCATTTAAACTTTAGTTACCATGACTAAGGGCTAAATTAAAAGTGTGGATTAATTATGCACACCCCTTGCTTCATTTATATTAAAAACAACAACATAAAAAATCACAATAAGAATATATATAATTATAATAAAAATTGCCACACTCAAGTCTTTGAATAGTTATGGACTTCTAAACTTAGCTACCTCACGGCCACCTTTCGTATAATGAATCGAAGAAAAAATTCGATGATGACTAGCAGAACTTCAAATCAGAAGCATATGGGGCAAGCAGACATGTAGGCCCATTATTGTAGGGACAAAGTGGTAAGGGTACAAAGTTTGATAAGTTGGTAACTACAGTCATATGTGGTAAAACCACAGCTTGTGGTAAAACCATAGACTTTGGGTAAAACCATTGTCGTAAAACTACACTCGATAGAGTAGTGGTAAAAAGGAAAAATTTATTTAAAATATTTTAAATGACCGTGAAATAAATATAAAGGTTGTAAATATAGTTATATTTATAATGAATATAGGTACAGAATTTTGTAAAGAGTTTAAAATGTATAGAATAACATTCTTTAATTAACAGGTACGAGTAGTTATTTATTATCAAGCTTTCACTTAATATTTTTATTATATTTCTTGAAAATGTTTCATTATGTAATTTGTTTGCTGAAAGTCCAAAGTGCTTGAAATGTTTTTATTTGGTAATTCGGTCATTCATATTGTAAACTCGAAAGACAATTCTTCTATAAGGTCTCATTTTAAAAGCAGTAGTCACAGTAGTCAAAATTTATCTCATATATATATATATATATATATATATATATATATATATATATATATATATATATATATATATATATATATATATATATATATATATATATATATATATATATATATATATATATATATATATATATATATATATATATATATATATATATATATATATATATATATATATATATATATATATATATATATATATATATATATATATATATATATATATATATATATATATATATATATATATATATATATATATATATATATATATATATATATATATATATTAAAGTTTTGATGTATAATCAGGAAAAATACATGACAACTGGCAACACCATACTCTAGGACTACTGTACTACAAATATTAAGAGGTTTTAAAATTTTTGTTTCTTTTATTGTTATGAAAATAGTAGTATGATTAAAACTTTGTTTGATATAATTACTAATAAGAAAAATCATATAGCAAAATTAAGGAAAAAAAGTCTCTGTTCCCCCTGTTGCCTCCATCTTTTGTAATAGTTGCCAAATACCGCCAATGAACAAGCAGATTGTTTTAAATAATGCAAGGTGGAAGTTTGATGCGGAGGCATCTTATATTTTATATTTAAAAGTTATATTAGAAATTATATCACTGTGAAAATGAGTAGTGAATATGAAAATACTTTTATAAGCCCAAAATCTGTATCGGGTGTAGGCGTACGAACGTTTTTAAATCGAAATAATAATACAGTAAAAACTTCACATTCACCAGCTTCCTTTGGAAGAGTAAGTTAATCCACAAAAAAAAAAAAAAAAAAAAAATGGTTACAAAGCCGGCTTGGTGTTGTATTTTATATATTAAATTCTTAGAAAGGTAGAATTTTGAAATTTGGGTGCATTCTTACACTGTTATGTATATGTACTATTTACCTGTAAAGCTAAAATATGATTTGCAAAAATTTCTGTATATATTTTATGAATATAATGTTGATATTTTCAGTCTTACATCTTAATAAATAACAATATAAATAACACTATATTTTCTCTAAGGTTGAGTTTTTACCAGAAGAGTATGAAGCTATTGAAAGAGCTCTTCATAAAAAGTTGGGACCAAATTTCATCAGTCAAAGGGCTGGTCCAGGTGGCCAAAAATTGGCATATATTGAAGGTTGGCGAATAATTTCACTTGCAAATGAAATATTTGGTTTCAATGGATGGAGTCATTCAGTAACAGATCAGACAATTGGTACATAAATTTCTCTTTTCCTTTAAGACAAAAGTCATATTTATTTTATAATAGTTTGAAGTGATTAGTTAAATATGATACTTCAATTTTTTTAGTATGATACAATTCATAATTTATATTGTATAGTACCAGATATTTCTATTTAATTCTTTGACAGCAGAATTAAAATTAGAAAAAAAAAAAAAATTATATATTCTCATAATTAAATAATGGTTTACTTCAGATTTTGTTGATCACTATAACGGAAGATATTTTGTTGGAGTGAGTGCTAAAGTTCGAGTAGAACTGAAAGATGGCGTGTATCATGAAGATATTGGTTATGGGACCTCAGAAGGAATGAAGAGCAAAGCATTATCTTTAGAAAAAGCTAGAAAAGTAAGTTGTTTAAAAAAAAATTTTTCATTAGGTAAATTAAATGAGGTATGATAAAAATTTAATTCAGTATAATATCTGTATTTTCACTATATTGATACTAAAAAGTTAAAATATGCTGAAATATATTTTACACATACTTTTACTTAATGGAAAAGTAATTAAAATAAAAAAAAATTATTTTTAAAAATTAAAAAATTTATATTTTTATTTTGAATAGCGAAGTTACTATTCTTTTCCTGTCTTTTATTTGTACAAAAATAATTGAATACCAGGTTACCATATTTGTCCTTCGACTTGGTTATTTTCTACAATTTACTATAATACAAGGTTGTTAGTATACCAAAAAAAAAAAGAATGAAATTAGTTAATGTGATGTTGTCACCTCTCACTTTTCTTTCTCATATTATATATATATATATATATATATATATATATATATATATATATATATATATATATATATATATATATATATATATATATATATATATATATATATATATTAGGGACAGGCTGGATAGCAAATTTGCCAGATACCCAATATCTGGCAATATTTAAAAACTGGATACCGGATATCCAGTTTTTAGAATCTAGCTAAAATTGCCAGATATTAATTTAAATTAACATTAATAGCTTATTTTAAATATTATATATATATATATATATATATATATATATATATATATATATATATATATATATATATATATATATATATATATATATATATATATTACTTAATTACAATGCTATAAACGCATCGGTAAATATGTATAAAGTGAAAATAGAAACTTTTATGGGATTCCTTCTCTGGGGTCGAACCACCACCGTTTTTGTCGTTCTCAGTCGCAACAGGCGGTGGTTCGACCCCAGAGAAGGAATCCCATAAAAGTTTCTATTTTCACTTTATATATATATATATATATATTATATATATATATATATATATATATATATATATATATATATATATATATATATATATATATATATATATACTCACATCAATGTTTACAAAGCTCTTCAGATGGAAGATGACATCATCATAATCAAATTCCACTAAATACATATAAAGCCATGAGCTGTTTTTATATGACATCAAAGTAACAATTTAATAATGAAACAAACACCATACACCAGGGTTTATTATGTAGCATGAAACAAGGGGGATGCCATTACAAAGGGTGTTTAAAATGTAAGCCCCTAGCCTGCATACATAACTCGCACCAGCAGACTATTACCAGTATGCAACTGCAGGAGTTCCTTAGTGCACCTAATACATGTTGTGCCTTCTCTGCTCTCCACAGTAAATGTTGCCTTTCTGTTATATCCTCC
Organism: Armadillidium nasatum; assembly: GCA_009176605.1. NCBI lineage: Eukaryota > Metazoa > Arthropoda > Malacostraca > Isopoda > Armadillidiidae > Armadillidium > Armadillidium nasatum. The sequence goes on along the minus strand of SEYY01022859.1, from coordinate 112,277 downwards.
TCACTCCCCATTCCCCAATTTCTTTAGATGACTCCCCTTGGAAATCGGTATACAAGATGTTCCTGTGATGATGTCACCTGCCATTTTTGTAACACTAGTTACCTGTTTTGGAGCTAAAAAAAAAAAAAAAATAAAATTTTTATAATATATTGAAACTATGAAGAAGAAATATTATGAAATAAAGTAAATTATGTATATTAAATTTTTTAAAATGATTTATTCTACATTATTATTCAGTTTTGTTAGACCAGATGTTCACTAGGTTAAGCCAACTTGCTGGCCATTAGGCGTATTTTTACCCTTTAAGTCCAGGTTAGGTTTAGTCAAACTAGTTGCTTAGATCTAATAAACTAGTTTGACAACCTAACCAAGACTTAAAAGGTAAAAGTACGGTTAACAGCCAGCAAGGTTGCCCTTACCTAGTGAATGCTGGGCCTTTCAGAATGCAGTAATAATGTTAAAAAAAAAAATTTGTTTTAAAAATTTTAATATACATAATTTACTTTCATTAATATTTTTTTTTTATATATTTTCAATATATTATGAATTTTTTTTTTAAAGCTATAGCTATAAAATTTTGTGTGAATCCCTCCGATACTGAGGTGTCAACCAGGAGGTGAAAAGCCAAATGATATGACATTAAAGCCATACGATGTGTTGTTACATTGTAGTAATTATTACTTTTTATATATATATATATATATATATATATATATATATATATATATATATATATATATATATATATATATATATATATATATATATATATATATTATATATCACCTCTGGTGGGCAAAGGCCAGAGGCCTACTACAAATTCCACCAGAGTTAGGGGGAAAAACGGAAGAATGGTCAAATTAAAGGCCGACGTGACCTGATACACGACGTTTGAAGGTGTGTAAGTCATAGGAAGTTGGAAAAATAGAAGAAGGGAGTGTGTTCCAGACTTTACTGGTAGAGTACATGTAGGACAGAGCATAGCGGTTGAGTCTGGGGTCAGAGAGTTGGACAGAGAAAGGATGAGACTGTGTAGAAAGTCGAGTCGCACGAGCCCTTCTCAGTGGAGGAGGTATGCGACGAGAGAGTTCAGAAGAGCAGTGTCCATTGTAATAGCAATAGTATAGAGAGAGTGATGCAACAATTCGACGGGCAGAAAGAGATTGAAGAGAGTTAGTAAGAGCAGGAGAGTTGATGAGACGAAATGCCCTAGACTCCACCTTCTCTAGGAGAGCTGTATGTGTGGAACCACCCCAGATGTGTGAAGCATACTCCATACAGGGGCGAACGACACCCCTATACAGAGCAAGCAACTGGGGTGGAGTGAAGAAATACTGAAGGCGCCTCAGAACACCTAACCTCTTAGAAGCTTGTTTAGAAAGAGAGGTAATGTGATCTTTCCAAGAAAGATCACGAGAAAAGGAAACACCGAGAATATTAAGAACAGATGAAGGTCTGAGTTGAGTGTTTTTGAAGGAGATATCATAGTTGTGTGGAAGATTGTGTTCGAGTAGTGAGATGGAGGAATTGAGTTTTGGTGGCATTGAAAACAACCATGTTCTCTCTGCCCCAATTAGAAATACGAGATAGATCAGAGGTCAGGTGCTCCAAGGCAACCCTCCTTGCATCTAGTAACTGTTGTTGAGAGGGGCGCCTTTCAAATTGAAAAGAGTACTTATTAAGTGTGTGTGTGTTTTTAGTTTACAAAATTGAAATTAACATAGATAAAATATTTCATACCAATTCTTTTTCAAAGTTTTGATATACAAAGAAAATAATCCACTACTATATATATATTATATATATATATATATATATATATATATATATATATATATATATATATATATATATATATATATATATATATATATATATATATATATATATATATATATATATTATATATATATATAAAATTTTTATAAATTTTTTTCTTCTATTTATACACTGAAAGAGCTGTAGGTATGGACCATCTAGTCCCAGCCCTGGCTAAAAATCAGTAAAAACTGGAGTTTGCCTACTGGGATTAAAATTACAAATTATACTTATTAATGATGGAAATCAAATTAAATGTTAAAAAAAAAAAAAAAAAAAAAAAAAAAAAAAATTTTTTTTTTTTATTTTTTTATTTTTCTTATGTTTCTTTTGACCTCTCCTCTTCTGCTAGTGAATGTTTGTCTTTATGTTTTGAATATATTGATATTTGAAAGTTTTCGGTTTAGACATTTAAGTTACATAATTGGATGAGGGACAGAATAACTACAGTATGATTAATTTTATTTCTTGGAGATATGATCAGTATTAAGTTAAGCTATTCCTTTTCATTTAGTGTGATAGAAGTTTGCTCATGATCCTTGATTAAAGGTTAATTATAACAATATAGCCTACTTTCTATGTATATATTTTTTTTTTCAATAAAACTTTTTAGACTATAATTAAATCAGCTTACCCTGATCCAAAGGAAAGTTGTGAAATTCCATATTGTCTCATCATTTTAAGTGTTATAAATAAAATAAAATTTTTTGTTTTGCCAGATTTCTCCTTATTTCGCTAATAGTCATAATTTTTTTGTATCACTTTTGGCTTTTTTAATTAACTTTTGATAAACTGGTTATATAAAAATTAGGTACAATTGGTCCTAATAGTTTTAGTATCTTATCATCCAACAACTTAGAGATGATAGATTTGATTCATATTTATATTCTAATATTAGACCAATCTTTCACCTAATTATAGTAGACAATATGAGTACCAGTTTCATTTGAGGAGAAATAGATATTACTGTGCTTCACAGACTATCCATGTGAAGAAAGGATTTTTATTTATGCTATTGTCAAGGTTGAAGGCCAATGAAACAGATCAGAACCACTTTGTAGATCAAAAGATGCTATAAAACATGACATATATGGAGCATTAAGAAAAAGTAATATTTTAACTGAAACTTTGTCTTGTAGGCATATTAGAAATAATGTGGACTGTATTTAGTCATCATGGTTGTAGGGTAGTTGGAGTAGAAATGCTTGTTATAAACTGAATCATGTCATTTTATTAAATTTAGAATCAAAATATGTAATATGTTCTGTAGTAGTTTCAACTCTTGTTATTTTTTTTTTAGGAAGCAGTTACAGATGGACTGAAGAGAGCATTAAAAAGTTTTGGCAATGCTTTAGGAAATTGTTTGTCCAACAAAGAATATGTACAGTTTATAAGTAGGTCAAAACAAACAATTAGACCTTTGCCAATTGACCCAAAAACTCTCCTGGAAAATGAAGAACAAATTGATGTGTCAAAATTTAGGAAAAATACCTTTCATCATTTCAGGGAACCCAAAGTAAGTTAATAGGCTTTTATAAGCTATTATATACTACAATATTTTTATTTAGCTTCCAAATTTAGATATGATTCTTAATTTCAAATTCATTTTAATAGGATTTTTAAAATATTTCCTTCGTTCATGAGCATATATATATATATATATATATATATATATATATATATATATATATATATATATATATATTATATACAGTGGAACTCCAATATTCGTCATTAATCCGTTCCTGAGGGGATGACGAATATCGAAAAAGACGAATATCGAATAATTTTTTCCCATAGGAATTAACTAAAAATGGATTAATTCGTTCCCAGCCTCGAATTTTGCCTATCTATTCTTTAACAAAAAAAAAAAAATTCAATCTAGAATCGATCTCCGAAATCATTTCAAACACTGTACAATTTAACTACAGTACATATTAAACAGCGTACTGCCATAAATAATACGTAATACGCACTGTGTAGGCCTACATAAACGCTAAACACATAAAATTTTAAAAAGAAATTTACCTTTTTATGAGAAAAACAATGATTGTTATAAGAGTTTTTATTTTTAAGGTTATAGGCTTTCGTAGGTAGGACGAATATTGATTTTTCAACGAATATCGGAAAAAAAATACAGGGCGAATATCGGAAAAGACGAATAATGGATTATATATATATATATATATATATATATATATATATAATAAAATAAAAAAAATTAATATTTACATCCGTGCAATTCATGTTTTAAAAGAATTCTTTACAAATTTTTTCACATTCTTTGAAAAATTGATAACCTTTCATTATTGTATATATTTTGTATGATTGAAGTTAAAACCTTTCAGAATGTTCCATATTTTCTCATTTCAGTATCATAATGACAAACAAGAGCCTGCTGGTTCATCAGTCAGTCATATTAGTAATGGTATAAAAATTCCTACACCACCTCCATCGGTAACAACAGAAGATTGTTGTCTTCCGTTAGATAAAAGAAGGGATTTTAACCCTATAAGAGGACGTAGTAATTCTTATCAATTGCCTTTTGTTACTGCTCAAAGACCATCTAGTAATGAAAGCTTTAAGAAGGTCACTGTCTCTACTTTTAAAGATAATATTTCAAATCCTTCACCGCCATCAGGAGAGTTTAAAGCGAAACCTTTTCACACCAATATTATAAGAGAAAATCCTCCTCCTACATTCAGTGGTAATTCAATTGATTTTGATGAAAATTCGAATGAAAGCTTTGTAGGTTTTAATCCTGCTTTACAGCAAAAGAACATTGAACCTCCTCCTTCTATCTCTGAAGCTTTACAGAAAAATTTATCTGCTGATAAGACTGAGAATAGTGGAAGACCTTTAACGACATCTGGTGGAGCCCCCTTACCAGTAACGATATCAAATGGAGGGCCTTTACCAGTAACGAAATCCGTACCTGTTTCAGAACCAGCAGTGGTGGTAGAACCAAAAACTGTTTCAAATACTTCTTGTGTTAATGCATCAAGTGAGAGTAATGGGAAAGCGAAGAGTGATCATCAACAACAGGAAAGTCTAAATCAGGAGATGGACACAGACTTTGATGAAATATTTGGAGAAGGTAAGATAGTTTGTGAATTAACTTTTATTTTATATTCTTATTATTGTATTATATAATTTTTATTTTTTTGCTATTGTTTTTAATTAAATGTAAAACTCTAACCTCAAAATCTTACTGTTTTTATGTAGCATAGTATATAATAATGAAAAAAAATTTTTAATTTATGTTGAAGTAAAACAGAAGGCAATAAACTTTTCTTGGAATTGGGAGAAGAATAAAATAATTAATTAATTTATATATATATATATATATATATATATATATATATATATATATATATATATATATATATGTATATATATATATAATATATAGCAAATTTTACGCAAAAAACGTCTAAATGTCACAATACTCTCCTTAACAGGAATTCCACCGGAAGACAGAATAACATATACAACTCAACTAACACATTCATATGATACATGAAATAAAACTTAATTACAAATATTGCAAGATATATACAACATACAAATACAAATAATAAACCCATTACCTGTATAGATATGGCCCCGGAGATACTTTCTATTATATATATATATATATATATATATATCATATATATATATATATATATATATATATATATATATATATATATATATATATATATATATATATATATATATATATATATATATATATATATATATATATATATATATTATATATTTTTTAACCATAAAAGTTTGAGGGAGAAAGATTTTGTACTTTAAGACCCATTTTTAAAGGTTAAAATATATGAACTTTAATGATTTTAACTATAAATATTATTTTTCATTTCAAAACTATATATTATTATATTTTTATATTTATTTTGATATTAATGCTTAGTGGAAATTAAATTTAAAGGATGTTCTTGAATAATTATTGTATTTCAAAGAAATTGGGTACACTTAGAACACAAAATATGAATAAGAAATATTATTAACTGGAAGGTTTAAATATTAAAATATTTTTACATTTTTATATCCTTTTATTTATAATAATAATAAAAAGGTTTGAAAAAAGTTAATGCAAGTTAAATTTAATGTAGCCTTGAATTATCAGTCATTAATTACTGAAGTTGAATTAGTCCGGTCATAGGCCAGAATATATTTGGTAGGAATTATTGTTCCATAAATCTCACATGATTGTAATCATCAATCATCACTTGTTTGGTCTTTTATTAACTCTTAAATAATAGAACTAAAATATTTATAGATAAGATAAAGATTGTGGCAGGAGGTGACTATCAATATATAACAATTAGGGAATCTGACAATAGAATATAAATTAAAAGAATTATTGAATTATAGTTATTAAACCATAATATTTTTTCCTTCCAGACGATCCATCATTTTGGGTTCAGTTAATGACTCAAGAATTGCAAGAGGCAAAGAAGGAAGAAGAGAATACTAATTCATTTGCTCATTCACTTGGACTTTTTCCTTCTAGAACACATGAAAAATATTGCTCAGATGTGGCTCCACATCATCTGCTTGATTGCAAACGTCCTTCTGGAGGAACTTGCACTTTACGTTCCTTGAAACAGAAACCTCCTGATGCACACACAGTTAAAACGCATAACAATGGGAAGTCCTCAAATATTAGTGTATCTGGTGCTGGCAAAAATCCCCAAGTTTCTTTGCCAAAGTTGCCCAATTCAATTAGTAAAGACACTTCATTTACAAAGAAAATACCTGAAAATAAAACTGTTGTAGATACTATTAACACCAATGGAAGTACAAAGAAAGGATGAATTAGGGAAGGTTTCCGCTGAAAATACTGAAGTACAGGATCCTTCTGACGAAGATTCTAACGACTTCAGCTTAACTTTATCAAATTTCTTTGAAGAAAATCTTGATACTATATGTAAAAATATTCCTGGTCTTAGCCCAAGTTCAAGATCATCATCTGATTCTTCTAAAAGTAAAAAAACTACTAGTGATGATAATTCTAGTAAGAACAGTAATAATAATAATAATAATAATAAAAATAATAATAGTAGTAGTAGTAGTAGTAGTAATGCTACTAGGAGGTCACTAATTAACAGAAAGACCCCAATTGTCTGGACATCACCCCGAAATAGGGACCCAAAATTTCGTAAAAGATTTAGTAGTCTTAAAGGAATCAAAGTATCACCAACATTATTAGTAAAACGTAGGAAAGTAAATTAAGAATTTTTTTTTTTTTTTTGTTATAAAAAGAGATAAAAAAATGTGCTGACAGAAATTGTGACCCTCCCCCCCAAGGTATCAGTTTTGAATATAATTTAATCAGGGAAGGAAAAATGATGGCTTTTGGAATCGAATTGATCATTCTCTTAAAATTTCATTTAAAATGAAAGGGTAGATTCTTGTATACTCTCCTGTATATTATCATAATTTATTATTTTTTAATTACTTCTACAGGTATATCCTATATTTTGGAAGGATATATTAACATTCTTGCTAACTATAAGGCTTGAATTTGTTAGATGTTACTGTAAGTTGGGTGGAAATTTTAGCTTTATCAAAATTAAGAAATCAAAATGTATGTCTACAAATATTTCATATAGATCATCTGGTTGTTCATGCTTGATTTTACTTCTTGTAGGTTTTATTGCGATATATATATATATATATATATATATATATATATATATATATATATATATATATATATATATATATATATATATATATATATATATATATATATATATATATATATATATATATATATATATATATATATATATAATTAGGGATGGAGTGAAGTATCGGTATATTTTCAGGTATCAGGTATCGGTATCGGTGAAATTTTCTTAGTATCGGTATCAGTAAAAATTTTGGTATATGAATGGATAAAGTATCGGTATCGGTATATTTTCAGGTATCGGGTATCGGTACCTGTAAATTTTTAGGTAGGTATCGGTAAAAATTTTGGTATCGCTCCATCCCTATATATATATATATATATATATATATATATATATATATATATATATATATATATATATATATATATATATATATATATATATATATATATATATATATATATATATATATATATATATATATATATATATATATATATATATATATATATATATAATATATATATATATATATATATATATATATATATATATATATATATATATATATATATATATATATATATATATATATATATATATATATATATATATATATATATATATATATATATATATATATATATATAATATATAATATAAAATAATATAATATATATATAATATTATTATTTATTTATTTATTTATTTATTTATTTTATTTTCATTTACATTTGTATTCTTGCTTTGCCTCTATTGGTATTTAATGAGTGTACCATGCCACATGGTCCTATCATGACTGTAACGTTTGCAACCCTTGTTGCCATTTCTTTAACCCAAGTTAGAACTTCACAAGTTACTCATGCTATCATGAAAATGGAGTTAAAAACTAAACTGCAATCATCAATTTCCAGGAAGGCATGTCATGTTTAATTATTTACAATGAATCTTTTTGGTGTCAATGCCCGTAACAATTTGTACAGTTAAATATTTTCAAATTTGTAGTTAAAATTGGCTTAGTCAGAATAAATTAATGGATTATTTTATATACTTGAGGTTTGTAAGCAAAATATAGTCATATGCATATTTATTTCCTTTCTCAGATAAGTGGCTCAAATTTATAAAGTACCCAATTATTGAACCAGTTAGGTATTAGAAAGAGCTTGCTTCCTTCACTCTTATAACTTTACTGCTAATTATTCCTAATATTTTAAAAGATATACTTTGTAAAAGCTACTAAAACACTTAAAAATTGATATTAGTAACTACACAACTTATATCTGCCTTCAGACCCTATTTCTCTCATATATAACTTCTCTTATGTTCAGGTGTGCTACTAGCGTCCTCCATCTTTGATTATATTCTAATTTCTCTTAATGCAGTCTTCCTATTTGATTATAACAATTTCTGTGCACATCGGGAGTTTTTACAAGTAAGATGTGCATGATGTCGTCATCCCCAACGGACTGAAAACCACCTGTTTCTTTTAAAAGGTCTCATTCCTCTCTCACCTTTCGTTCATACTGAATATGTGTGGGTTTATACGAACTGCTCTAGGAGGGAGTAGATGCAGTATCTATCTTTCCAGGCTGCATTCTGTTTTATGCCCTGTCTCTTGTAACTTCTCAACGTTCAAGACTGAATTGGTGGTGATAGTCTTGACCATCAATAGGATTATTGGCCTTCTCCGATTCCAAAAGTACCATCCTTGCCCTTCAAGGCTTCAACTAGAAACATTTGGTTTCTCCTATTCAAAACTTACTGTGTTTTCATTCATGGAAATTTTTATATATTTGTATTTTTTTTTATTTTTTTTTTTTTGGCTGGGTCACATCTTGTTGGCATCCTAACATCCGAGGGATTAATAAGGCAAACAGTAGCTTAATCAAGCTGCGACTTTAAAGACAACCAACATCTTAAACCTTTTATAGATCTTGCAAGCAGGATACTCCTGCTACCGATTACTATCTTCATCATTGGTAAAGATTTTTCACTTGCTGGCAGCAATGCTGGGCTGTGGATTCTTATGTTCCAAGTACCAAACCCCTTGTGATGGGTTGGATTTCCTTATGTAGGTGGAGTTGCTATGGGGAAGTGATCTTGACTCGCTTGTTTATCGGCCACATATCCGACACTAAATTCATGACAAGTGACAAACCTTCACCCACCCCTCACCCTATCCCTGGTCTTAATTCTGCAACTAGCGTGTTCTACATTGCGTTCTTGTATCGCATTAAATGTGATCAACTGCCATTTACCAGACACATGTTTTCCCCTGCATTATGTAGTGTACCGTGTGACGATCGTCTCGCATACGTAATAAAAATCCTGCCTGTTTTGCAGCGATGTCATTTTATTTTTGCTTAAATGTCATCCCAATGTCACTGGTTTTGTGTGCAGTGGTGACACCTGTACATGCACTCAAAAAAAAGTAACTACAACGCAACTACGGCTTTTTATATCAACGGACTGGAGATTTAACCCATGCATAAAATAAATTTTTTTTTAATTTGAGTTTTTTTTTTAATTTATTTTTATTTATTTATTTATTTATTTATTTATTTATTTATTTATTTATTTAAATAGAATCTTATACATATTAAATTTCATTTTCCACTTCCTTACCCATCTGATGAGTTTATCTAGATCATTTTGAGCTTTAAACATTACTCAAAATTTCCAATAGATTTTTGTAATTTAGTTACCAACAAATTTAGAAACCCTCTTTGTTTATTGTCTTTAATAAAATGGTCCTAAACCGTACAAACTAAACTTAAATTAATAAATTTTTTCCAGCGTTAAGTATTTACTGATCCACTTTCTAACTTTATTGATAAGTTTTATTAGATGTAAAAATTTTATTCATACATTACATTATATCATTTGTATACTAATTTCTTTTATTTAAAATCTTTTTTGAATTATAGTAATATATTTAATGTTCTTTTGTGCATACTAAATATGTATGGATATGTCTGCATATATATGTCATCTTTGATTCTGTGACACAAGTGATAAACTTAAGGTGAAATTAAATAAACTTGTATATTGTATCAGTGAATGTTTCAGTTTGAAAAAAAATTAAGAGATCCAGGGGAAGTTTGATAATAAGTGATGAGGCTTATTGTATCTTTAATTCTTTCTACTCAGATCGTTTATTGAGAAAAAAAGTTTCAAGTCTTAAGGCATTACATTGTCTAAATCGTATTCTTAGAGTTAATTGGTTCAGTAGTTGCATATTGGCAAGGTTAGTTTCATTTTATCATTTTTCTTAGCCAAGAATTGTGATTTCAGATATTTAAAGTTTTATTTAATTGACACATAAGATGCTTGAGGAAGATTTGCTGTTGAGACAGTTTGTAACAGCAGCTGTTTAATTGGTACAAGGTTTGCTCCTGGAATTACTTGTACTAATCAGTGGTTATTGCTACATAAAAGTAATGACAACCTGTTAATTTTACTATATTGGGCTACACCACTTTTAACTTGAATTATGTCAGGTATATCGACTTACAATTTTTGCATCATTTCATCCAGGGTTTAATTTTCAGAACTTTGTTTCCTTTTTAAATTTTAAGTTATTCCTTGTAATAGTAGGTTATTGTGATGATTTAGACGGTGGTTAAGGGGGGGATAATCCTGTAAAGGGTTTTTGTCGTTTTATTTATAAATTTATAAAGTAAAAAATTTTTTTTATCTATTTTTAGCAAGACTCATGCGGCTTTCAACAAATTGCAACATAAATTTATTTTACCAGTGCATACCCCAGGGGTGGTTTTATTTTCATCTTTATAGTTTTTCTGTCCATGTAACTCACTTATATTGTTTTTTTATGTTAATATATCCTCCGCAATATTTATTTATTTGATGTTTGCAATATATTATTCCTATTTCTGAATTTTTCCTAGGAATATCAAACCTGCTCATTGAATTCCAAGTCATTGTCTCTTAGAATTGCATCCCACACTTTGTGTTTAAGTTTTTTTTTTATTTTTATTTTTAAATTGTTGATTTGTTTGGCAACATGAGAAACATTTAAAAGGAAAAATTATGTCTAGCTATAAATGTATGGAAAATTTGTTGTTGTTAGGGTTTGTTTTATTTCTCTTATCAATTTCATTTTTTAAAAAGGTTATTGTTTCATTGTCTATCAATTTTTTTCGTAATTTGAAACTTTTGTACTCCTCTGGGATTATTTGGACAGGTTAAGAAAAATGGAAGTAATCAAAAAGTATTTGTAGAAATTTGGGAAGCGATTTTATGAAGCTTTCAACATTGTTATTAAATTATTTTTTACAAGGAAGAGATAAATGTCTGTATCATTTGCGATTAAAATTAATAAATGGATGAAGGGGGAGGGGGAGGGGGAGGAAAAACTTTCAAAGTTATGAAAATACCTATAAACATCGAAAACATTTTGTAGATAAGATAAATATAAATAAATAAGATAAATTTTGAAAAGATAAAGATAGCAATGCTAATAATTAATTTAAAAAAATTTTTTTTTTTTTTTATAAAATGATAGTACCAAATAATAAGTTTTAATTAGTTTTTAAAAAAATTAAAATTTTTATAATTTTATTTCCTGCCTAAGACTTAATAGATACCATTCAATATATTTCTTTGTAAATGCTGTAATTTCATTCAAATTTTAGCCCTGCTTTAAAAAGGTATTAGTATATTTTTTATTTTTTTTTTTTTTTATGTGAAGCTAATTGAAATGAACATTGTACTTTGATCAATAATCCGTTTATATCATTATTTTTATTATAAATATATTTTTCAAATTCTAAATCAAAGAA